>PYSP01000041.1:0-26123 GCA_003049395.1 Pseudohalonectria lignicola
GCAAAGTAAAAAACCCCTGTAAATATAGGCCTGACGACCCTGTATTTTAAGAATAATGAGTATATTAAAGTCTTAGCGCTTTAGTTACTAATGAAAGTAACTTATCTAGTTCCCGGTAAGTCTAGATCACGTGCACTTAAGCGTGCTATATAGAGATGAAAAAGGACTATTTAAGAATATAGAAATTAACCAAATCTAGTAAGAATTAGCTGAGTAATTTACTAAAAGGTAAATGAAGTCAGGGGTAAGTAAGGCTTGGCAGGCTTGGCGAGCCTACCCCTGATCTAATTCTTCCTTTTTTCAACACTTTTCTATTTTAAGCTTAAGGTGCTGGCTTATTTGTATTTAGTGTTAGGAGTGCTTTAACAGGCCCAGGAGAGATTTTAGGGATTTCTTTAAGTCAGATTTCAGGTGCAGATTCGGAGATGCTTTGTATAGCCGTGAGTCGATTTTTAGCTTTCCCTGTACAAAAATAATTCTTTGGAAAAGGCTTTTCCGAACCGGAAGGGCCTGCGCCGTACAGAACCCAAGAACAGTGTCACAGAGTATATGAGAGGAAGAAAAATAAAAAACTGTCTCCTCTTACAGAGTCTTACACTACTGAAAATATAGCGCTCCTAATACCAGTTTTAATGCTTAGAGTACTATAAGGTATAGAGCATTTGTGATTGCTTGACTTAGTGGAAATAAGCCCTGTACAGACTTCTGAAACTCTATTCTGTGAAAGTTTTTTAGTGACCTTCAGTGTAGTAACTAGCAATTCTTAGCGCATACGCAAAGTAAAAAACCCCTGTAAATATAGGCCTGACGACCCTATATTTTAAGACTAACTCTGTGATTCTCTTCGCTTAGAATACCACCTCTGTCTTACTGGTATCTAGAGCTTTAGCGATCTTTTGAGAGAGAGAGAGAGAGAGAGAGTTTATTTATCGTTTGCAAGTCGAAATCTACCCGAGATCTATGCCTCCAGAGGGGCATAAGACGTGCTAGCGACTACCGAGCAACTACGTACAAGGAAATAGCGCTTGAATGCGAAGTGAAAAGGAAACAGTGTAAAGTATACCATAGCGCTGCGCAACCTTTCGGACCCTCTGGCCTTCCAGCACCTCTGAAATTACGTTCTGCAGGTCTTCTTCTGTATAGCTCGCCATTTCCCATAAAAATAATATAACAATTGATTGTAGAATCAACTAAAATGCTGAGGGCTGGCTTGCGTGGCCTAATTATGAAGGTCGAAATTTTGGTGGGGTAGATGAAAAATTACCCGACCCATTACTACCCCTGGCCCGGATCTACCCCACCGACTCTACTAGGTATCAGTGGTGGCCTTGTGGGACACCATTGGGTCAGCCTTGAGATTTCCCTCCAATAAGAAATGAGAATTACTTTCAATGGGTGGATGTGGGTACCGTCTGGCTACCGGTTGGGATACCGGTTGGGGCACGAGCCAAACGTCCAAGCCAAGAGCAAAAAAGTTCATTCAACGTACTACTATCCCACCCCGACTATCTTGGACGTCAATATGGTATCGCTCGGGGCCACGGCGTCGATGCAACGGCCAAACCCTTCGGGGCGTTGCGGATTAACTTGTAGATGCTGCTGTGTAAAGACGTCGATCTTACACCGTTGCCATCTCGTTTTCGAGCTCTCTCGCGTGAAGAAGTCCGAAAGGTCGCCCACGTCAGAAGACCCTGCCCCCGAGTCCCAGTGCCCACGACCCCACGACCCCACGACTCCACGACTCCACGAGGACCTGTACGTCCTGGTACCAATGTACACGAAGAATGGGAGCGCCGTGAAGCCGCCCGAGTACGCGTTCTGGAGCTGCGGCTTGTCATGCAGCATGCAGCATGATGAATTAATGACGGACGGCCCTGTTTCAGACGTAGCGCATGGACCAGATGGCAGCCCTTCGGGCACCGTCCCGTCGTTGGAGAGGAGAAGCTCCAGTATCGATGGCTGCCTCAGTCAGGCTCAACACTGTAGCTGAGCGTCACGGACTCTTTTGGTGAATGACCAGAGGACCAGGGGACCAGGGGATCAGGGGACCGCGTTCCGCTGTCATTAGTACAGGAGCAACTCAACAGTGTCTGTCGAGACTCGAGCTGTCGTTGTCCGCCATGAGCATGAAGAACAGGCGACACATTGGAACTAAGAGTGATTGAAAGGGACGGGGTCAATAGAGCACACAACAGAGGCCGTATAGAGTCTCCCACCCGGTTCAGAAGCGTACCCCAGCCAGCTCCCAAGCACCCCTAAGCTCATCCGATCTTGGTCCTTTCCAAGCGTGGCCGCCGTAGACCGGCCGGGGCATCGGAGAAGCGGAGACAGCACCTGCCAGCCTGTGATGTGCCATCAGCCTGATAGCATGATTAGAGCTGCTGTGGGCCTGGCAGCTTGGGAAACATGCCACAGGCTGACAGTGTGATCTGGCAACGTATAGTGACATAATCTGCAGTGCTCCGCTGATGCTGTCCATGAGATATCTACCTAGGCAGCTACCTAGGTAACTACCCGTAATCTAGTAAGTACCCAGGTAAGCAAGTAGGTACCTAGGCACGTCAGGCACGTCAGGTACAAGGGAAATTGAGTTCCACGTTGAATGAAGCAAGGATCCGTACCTACCTATCGCAGTATGTATTCGTAGGCATTTAGGCAAGTACCTAGGCAGGTAGGTACGCAGTATTCGTACTGTAAGTGCGTCATTTTAGCCCCGCCGAGGTCGGACGGCAACACCTCTGAACCTCGAAACCAAGGGCCATTTTAAGTTTAGTCCGTACTGATTTCTGTTACTAGATACTTTCGTAGTACGTAGTATAGGTCAGACTACTCTGGATGTCGTATTTCGAGATTTTGGACTAGTACTAAAGGGACTGACCTAGGTAGATAGACACCCGCCACAAGTAGTACGTGGCAGAATTCTAAAAATCTTAATTTTTTGTGATTTAGATTTAAAAAATCCCCCCCCCCCATTGTTTCACCCAGTATTAGGAGATACACCAGAAGGAATATTCCCCAATATAATCAGGATGTCATCAGGATCGGCAAGTTCCAGGCCTAGGCACCTAGAACTAGAGCCACTTCCTGCATTCAAGCCGGACCTCTACCACCGAGCATGGTCCTCGACGCTGCACCCGACTCTGCCGTTGATCGCCACGGCGCACGACAAGTCCGTCACCATCTTCTCGTTGTCGACGCTGTCCGCCCACAGCACCCTGACCGGTGGCCACACGCGCTCCGTCCGCACCGCCGTCTGGAGGCCCTGCCTGCCCCCGCACAAACTGTGCCTTGTCACCGGCAGCTTCGACTCCACCGCCGGCCTGTGGCGCTGGGAGGCCGACGTCCCTTTTGCCAAGGTAGAGTCCGAGTCCGAGTCCGAGTCCGCGTCCAACCCCGCTGCCACCGAGCTCGACCTCACACGACGAAGTCGACTGGCTATACTTCAGGGCGATGATGAGAGTGATGGCGACGACAATGGTGACGGCAACGACGGCGACCAAGACTGGGAATTCACTCTTGTGCTGGAAGGCCATGAGAACGAGATAAAGAGCGTGGCCTTCTCCCCTTCGGGCCAGCACCTGGCGACTTGCAGCCGCGACAAGTCGATTTGGATATGGGAGGACGTCGGCGCCTCCGAGGGCGACGATGAATGGGAGACGGTCGCGGTGCTGAGCGAGCACGACGGCGACGTCAAGTGTGTGGCCTGGTGCCCGGACGTGCCCTCCCGCTCTGCCGCGGCCAAGGGAAGGTACAGCGCCGACGTGCTTGCCAGCGCCAGCTACGACGACACCGTCCGCATCTGGCGCGAGGACCCAGATGGCGAGTGGGTCTGCGTCGCCCTTCTCGAGGGTCACGAGGCCACCGTCTGGGGGCTCCAGTGGGAGCCGAACCCGTCCAGGGAGGACCGCTTCCCCCGCCTGCTCTCCTTCTCCGCCGACAAGACAATACGCATATGGTCCCTGACCGTGGACGACGACGACAGCCCGAGCCCGAGCCTGGGACCTTCTTCTGCCGGGAGCGGACCCCTGTTCCGGTCCGGACTCGGCGGCATTCCAAACACCATGCGCCAGTCCCTGAAGGAGGAGTGGCGTTGCACGGCGGTGCTGCCTCAGGTGCATTCGCGCGACATATATTCAGCCGCGTGGAGCAAGACGGGGTGGGTGGCCAGCACCGGCAGCGATGGCATCATCGCTGTGTACGAGGAGGAAGAAGGGTCGGGGGAAGGATCGGGGGAAGGGTCGGGAGAAGGACGGCAAGAAAGCAAAGGGACGAAAGAAAAACAGGAAAGCGAACAGACTGCTTCACGAACCTCACCAACTTACAGGCCGAAGTGGCGTGTCTTGGGCAGTATTCCAGATGGGCATGGGGCATACGAGATCAACCACATAACTTGGTGTGCACGTTTCGATCCCGGAGCCCAGAGGCGAGGCATCGAAGAGATGCTTGTGACCACGGGCGATGATGGCGTTGTCCGCCCCTGGCAAATAAGAGACGTGACATCGTAGGGGAAGGGGAAGGGGCAGGGCAGGGGCGGAGGCTCAGGTCAGCGGCCAGTCCGTGTACCAAACCGAATTAAAAAGCCGATTAAAATAATAATAATAACATCACATCACCAAGGAAGCGGGAAAAGAGAAAGAACGACTTTTTTTTCTGCACTTCTCTCCTAGATAATAAAGTCCTCTCCTAGAAAATATATGCTTCTCTTTATCGCTACCTCTCTTCATCGCTGCCTCGACCCACCCACCTCCCTCTCTACCGACCTAAGCTTACTTACATACCTACATCTTAGTAGGTACATCTGTGCCTGTCAACTGATAGGAAAAAAAGTGATAACCCCCATTACCAAGGGCGTATCATTTACCCTTCGCACCGTGTGCTTCTCTCACTTGTTTATCTAGACGGGAAACCCTTCCACCCCGACATGAGAGCGCGTAAGAAAAGAAGAAAAGATAACAAAATACAGGAAATCCTTGGGGATGGATACAAAAGCAAGTCAAGCAGGTTAGTCGCTCAAACAACAAATGCAAACCTCCCACGGGTACATGCGTACCAGGGTAGGTATGTATACAGCAACATTCAACCTCGTCCTCCTCCACCCCCTTCCCCCGACGTGACATATCTATTCGCCCTTCAGCTTATCCTGCTTCACGGTGAAGGCCATATCCAGCAGGTCCTGCTCCTCCTTGGTGTGGGACGACTTCATGCCCGTGGCAACCGAGGCGCTAGGGTTGCGGCCGGCGTACATGACGTGCTTGCGGTCGTGGTGCTGGGTCTGGTTCAGCAGGGTCTCGATGCGGGGCTGGGTGAAGCTCCAGGCGCCGGCGTTTAAGGGCTCCTCCTGGGCCCAGACGATGGTCTTGGCATTGGGGTAGCTGTCGAGGTTCTCACGCAGCTGCTGCCAGGGGAAAGGGTGCAGCTGCTCTACACGCGTCACCGCCACGTTGTCGATCTTCTTCTCGTCCCGGTGCTTGTGCAGTGCCGCATACACCTGGCCAGTGCAAAGGATCACGCGGTCAATCTCCTCACGCGGCTTGATGGCGCCCGACTCGTGGTCCGGGTCCGGGATGATCCAGTGGAACTGGGAGTCGCCCGTGAACTCCTCTATGTTGGACCTGGCGAGCGGGTGTCGCAGGAGGGACTTGGAGAAGAAGATGATGAGGGCTGACGGAGGAGGAGGAGGCGGTGCCAGAATTTTCTCATGTTAGTTGAAAGGGCTTGAGACAAGGAAGGCAAGGCAGGACTACCTTCCAGCAAGAAGTAGTGATGGGGGGGGGGGGGGGGGGGGGGGGAGGAAGGAAAAAAAAAAACTACGAACGCTTTCGGAACTGGCGGTTCATCTGCCGGCGCAGAATGTGAAACAGGTTGGCGGGGGTGGTCATGTAGGCAATCTGCATGTTGCAGTCTTGGTGCTGGCGGTTCAGCTTCTCCTCCCGAGGGAAGACGCGTGGGTCCTCGTTGCACAGCTGCAGGTAGCGTTCGATGCGGCCCGACGAGTGCTCCGGGCCCTGGCCGTCGTAGCCGTGCGGCAGCGACATGACCAGGCCCGTCCGCTGCATCCACTTGATCTCGCCCGAGGCGATGAACTGGTCGATGATGCACTGGGCGTTGTTGGCGAAGTCGCCAAACTGCGCCTCCCACATGACCAGGGCGTTCGGCGACGTCAGCGAGTAGCCGTACTCGAACCCGAGCGCCCCGAACTCGCTCAGCGATGAGTTGGAGATGACGAACTTGCCCTGGTCCTTGCTGATGTGCTGCAGCGGTGTGTACGTATCCTCTGTCTCCTGGTCGTGGAACACGGCGTGCCGCTGCGAGAAGGTCCCCCGCTCCACGTCCTGGCCCGAGACGCGCACGTGGTGGCCCTCCGTCACCAGCGAGCCGAACGCCAGCGCCTCGGCCGTCGACCAGTCCACGTTGCGGCCCTCCACCACGCTCTTGGTCCGGTTCGTCAGGATGCGCTTCAGGTTGCGGTGCACGTTGAAGCCCTCGGGCGTCGAGCCGATCACCTCGCTGATATGCTGGAGCGTCTGCTGGTCCACCCCCGTCGGCTTGTGGGGAAGCACCTCGGTGGCTAGCTCCTTGGGCGACTTGAACCCGTTCCACGCCGACGTCGTCCACTCCTTGGACGTCGGCTGGTAGTCCCTCGACTTAGAGAAGGACTCCTCTAGCATGCCCCACACCCACTGCTTGTGCTCGTCGATGTCCTCCCGCGTGAAGGTGCCGTCCTTGAGCAGCTGGTCCACGTAGATGTCGATCTGCGGCTCGTGCGACTGGATCCGCTTGTACATGAGTGGCTGCGTGAACGACGGCTGGTCCGTCTCGTTGTGCCCGTGCTTGCGGTAGCACACCAGGTCGATGATCACGTCCTGCTGGAACTCGGCCCGCCAGTCCGCCGCCAGCTGGCACACATAGTTGACCGCCTCCACGTCGTCCGCATTCACGTGGAACACGGGCGCGTCGATGGCCTTTGCGATGTCGGTGCAGTACGCCGTCGAGCGGGCGAAGCGGGGGTCCGTCGTGAACCCGATCTGGTTGTTCACCACCAGGTGGACAGTCCCGCCCGTCGAGTAGGCCGGCAGCGAGTGGAAGCCCAGGCACTCGTACACCACCCCCTGCGCCGCAAAGGCCGCGTCACCGTGCAGCAGCACCCCCATAGCCGTCCGGTGCGTCGTCTCGTCGTTATTGTAGTGCTGGATCGCCCGCGTCTTGCCCAGCACCACGGGGTCCTCGGCCTCGAGGTGCGACGGGTTGGCCACCAGCGACAGCTGCACCCGCTTGCCCGACGGCGTGGGCCGCTCAAAGTTCATCCCTAGGTGGTACTTGACGTCGCCCGAACCCTCGTCCTCCGCCCCCGACGTCCCCGCGAACTCGCTGAAGATGGACTCGTTGGGCTTGCGCACCACGTTGCTCAGCACGTTGAGCCGTCCCCGATGCGGCATCCCGATGACGATGTCCTTGACCCCGTAGTCGACGCTCCGGTCGATCAGCGCCTTCATGCCCGGCACCAGCGTCTCGCAGCCTTCCAGCCCGAACCGCTTGTCGTTGGGGTATTTGGTCGCCAGGAACGCCTCGAAGCTCGAGCTCCAGATGAGCCGGTCCAGGATCCGCCTCTTCTCGTCGATCGAGTACTTGAACGGCTGCGGCACCTCGATCCGCTCCCTCAGCCAGTCGCACTTCTCCCGGTCCGGTATGTGGATGAACTCGACCCCGTACGACCCGCAGTAGATCTGCTCGCACGCCGCGATGATCTCCCGCAGCGACATCTTCTCTCGCCCCTCCTTCTTGAACCGCGGCAGGATCCCCGGCCCCAACGTGTATTCCGTCTCCAGGTCCTTATCTGTGAACTGGTAGTAGTCCAGGCTCAGCTCTTTGGGCTTGATGTTGCCGAACCCCTTAGACTCGTTGCGGATCCCGAGCGGGTCGATCTTTGCCTTGTGGTGGCCCCGCGCCTGATACGCCCGCACGAGAAGCTGCACCTTGAGGTGGTTGGCCACCTCGGAGCCCTCGCCTAGGCCGATGCCCGCCCCTGCCGCCAGCCCGGGCACCCCGCCCGTCGCGCCCGGCACCAAAGATGGCGGAGGCATGAAGGCCTGCGACGTCGGCATGTCGCCCGACTCCATGTTCTTGAAGTACACCTGCCATGACACGTGCACGCTCTGGGGGTCTTGTTTCCACTGCATGTACATCTCGTCGATGTAGTTGGCCGTGTTGCCCGAGAGAAAGTTGTCGTTAGGGTCTGGCGGGCTCGACAGAGCGCTCGCGAGTCTCCTGTGCTGGCTCACAGCCAAGGGACGACGTGCCGCGGCGACGCTTTTCGAAGTCGAGGCCGAAGACCGAGAGGACCGAGTAGGACGAAGGAGGCTGCTGCACGCCGTCGAGAGACACCTTGACGAGGACGAAGGGGAGGTGGCCGCGGCCAACAGGGCCTGCCCGCCGCTCTTGAAGAGCGAGCTCCGAAGCATCTTGGCTGATGCTCGTGCTTGAGGTGCCTAGACTAGGCAGAGAAGAGTAGGCTAGGTGGGTAACTCGGTACCTAGGTTGGTAGGTAGGCAAATGGTGGGGGCAAGGAAAAAAGAAGAAAAAGGAAAAGAAAAAAAGAAAAAGGAAACGGAGTTCTAAGTATCTTACTCAGAGTTTTACCTGCGCAAACAGACGCATTGAGCGAGATATTCCTCCGGCCTGAGAGAAGAGAGACACCCGCAAAAACTTTTAGCAAGTTAAAGGAACGGCGGAGTAAGTCTTTTTGTTGACTGGGTAGAAAAGGTAATGAAGGGTGCGTCTACGATTCAGAAGTATGACGGAGGAGGCGAAGGAAGGGAGTCGATACTGCCGGTGGGAGAGCGACCTAAGAATAAAAAGATATCTTTTTAAACAAATAGATGCCACTCCTCAGCTTTGGGTAGCACGTTAGTACCTAACGTAAGTACTAGTACTGCTAATACGGAGGCACAGTACATAGCAGGTACGTACCGCGTGGGACAAAAAGGCTCGGCTGTCAAGGTCCCGGTTCTTTGCCGCGTGAAAACGTACTTGATCTGGATGCTGGAAGTCCTGGCAAGCTGTCCTGGCAAGCCTGTACTGGGTATTGGAAGTGGCGGGTCCGCGAGGAGCACGTTCGGTATCCTTAACTTGTACGTATCCGTACTACTACGGGCAGTGCTGCGTACTGGGAAAGGCGCTCTGCAAGATGACCGCAAGACCGGTCAACCTAGGTGGTCACGCTGGTCATGACGGGTCCCCCTTAGAACGAGCTCCCAGAACCACGGTGATGTTCCGTTGTTCACAATTGGCCCTGACGGCGGACCGGATTGGCGAGAGTTCCGCACGTGCGTGAAATTTGTGCCTCAGATGCTGGCAGCCGAGCGGTTAATGAAGCAAACATTACTTCCTCGCATGAACCGTGGTGTACATTACCTGCCAATCGAGGGTTCTAAGCCGGTCAGAGTTACGTGTACTTAGGTAATTTTATCGATCAATTGGACACTACCTGGATCACTTGTTATTTCCGGCTCATGTATCATGATGTATTCTCACATTCGGGTGTTGTGGTCTTTGCTCTCATTGGATGCCCCGGCAGTCTGAACCTGGGCAAGTCCCACCGGCTCCACTGTGGCGCCTCCTTTTGCACGAGAGGTAACCGATCGGCGGGCGGATGGCAGCTTGACGGCCTGACGGTTAGTGGCCTGGCAGCCTCAGTCGCCGAAACCAAAATCGGCGAAATTCGTAGTCTCGCTGCTTTGACCATTCCGGTTGATCCAGCCACGGCGCCGGGTTGCCGAGTAAGTCATGTTCACTAGCCGCACGTTCATGACATACTCGGCATCGATGAATTCCATATTGTAATATAGAGGGAGCTGAAAGTCGCTCCCAGATACCTTCAGAAGTTCGGTTAGGCGAGGTGGCAGAGACACACATGCGGACGGTCCCTCAGTCAGTCTTGACTCGTGAGGCATCAGGGCGGATTGGTGGCAGGCAGGTGATGGGTCCCTCCTCACTTTCTCACCTAGTCAGTGCCTGCTGCAGCCTATATCGGTGAATACGTACCTGAATCCTCTCAACAGGAGGTAACGGGGACCTCAACCAATTTCGGGTATTGACACCGACGCTGAGGCGAGACATTCGAATCGTGTGTTCGCGATGGCGACGCCCCGGGCGAAGGCCGTCTATAAGAAGAAGGACGGAGTCCTCGGTGTTTCTGACGACCAGACGGCTGTGACCTGGACCCCGGTGCCTGGTACTAGCCCTGCGGTCGTGTCATTGAAAATTGACACCATAACAAGTGAGCAGGCAGACAGCCCTCCCCTGGACACTCACTCCCTGTACAATACTTCCTGGAACCTGTGTCGTTGTCATTGTCGCCACCGTCGTCATCGCCGTCGTGTCTATTTCCTAACACATTAAATCCAGATCTACAGCAGACGCCGGACTCATCACCAAAGGTGATGCTCAAGATCTTCGCCAAGGCGTCCAGTGAAGGAGGCGAACCTGTGGCGTATCTGTTCAACTTCATATCTACAGAAGACCCTAGGGCGGAGGCCAATACGATCAAGGACACGCTGTCTAGGCTGCTTGCCGAGTCCCGCAGTAACGGGCAGGGCTTGATCGGCAATGTCAGGACGACTGCAGGTGCCTCACCCGAGGCGGCAAATGGAAGCGGCGGCGCGGCAGGAGCCGACCTAGATGCCATGTCAACTGCCCGATACTTCGATGATGCCGAGTTGAGAGCCAACACGGAGCTCCACCAGTCCCTCATAAAGCGGGATAGGAGTCTGAGACAGACATTTTTGGACGCCCGAGCCACGAAGCCCGTGTCCATGTCGGATGCCGCCTTCAACTCCCAGTTCTGGTCATCGCGCACGAATCTGCTCCGTGCTCACGCGATCGAGACGAACCAGAGGAAAGGCACCTACAACGTCCTGGCCAGGATCAAGCCCCGCTTAGAGGATGGGGACTTCAAGCTGCAAATCACCAACGAGCAGACAGAACTTATCTTCAAGCAGCACCCGCTCGTCAGGCACATCTACGACGAGGAGATGCCCAAGATCAAGAAGCCGACGGAAATGGAGAGGAAGGCGGCGTTTTGGTCGTCCTTCTTCCTCAGCAAGCTCTGCAAGCGGCTGCGGGGCGAGAGGCCTGACGATAAGGAGAGTGAGGAGCCGCTCTTTGCCAAATACAGCCTGGACGATAGCAATAACGCGATCCAGACCAAGATTGCCGCGCACCGAGTGCCGCACGTCATCGACGTCCAGGGCAACGACGAGGACCAGGGCGGGTTCAAGGGTGGAAACATGCCGGACGAGCAGATGCGGTCGGACCCGAGGCGCATCGTTGCCAAGACGCTGAACATGCTGAGCGAGAAGGTTCTTGCCCAGGTTGCGCCGGCAGACCCGGATCCGGAGAGGGTCCCGACCATGGATGACAGCACGTACCAAGCACTGGCGATGCGGGACTTGCTTGGCGACGCCGAGCCGGACCGTATCATGCTCAACGTGCGGGAGCAGGCGCGCTTCTTCAGCAACAACCAGGACTCGGCCCCTTCGGCCGATGCCAGGGCCTATGAGGAGCAGGACCCATCCATGGTGCTGGATGAGGCGCGGGCCGACCTAGCCACGCTGGAGGGCGGGGGTGTGGGCGGAGGAAACGGGGGCGGAAGCGGGATCGATCTGCACAGGGCCATCGGCATAGACGATGAGAGCGACAGCGAGGACGAGGAGGCGCGCAGGAGGGCCCCACACGTCGGCTCCCGCGAGGCCAGGGCGGCGGCGCAAGCGCAGATCTGGGATGGGCTGGCTAAGCGGAAAGGCGAGGTGTACGAGCAGGCGGAGGATGAGACATCACCAATGGGGCTCCCTGCGGGGATCACTCAGAAGGCGCTCGTCACGAATGCAACGACAACCGAGTTTCTCAGGCAGTTCTGGGCCGCGTTCCTCTCGGGCGACCCGGACCGGGCGCAGGAGCTGGTGTCCCACGTCGAGGCGCTCAAGAAGTCGGTGCAGCGGATCGAGGCGGTGGCGGAGGAGGCGGAGCAGGAACGGCAGAAGGTGATTGTGCAGAAGAAGGAGGAGATCGTAGCGTACTGGCGCAGGACCAAGAAGAAGCTCAGGTGGAGCGAGGACAAGGTCTTGGGGGGCCGGAAAGGGGTCTACGCCGTGCTGGCGCCGACACTGAACGCCCTCCAACTCGCACAGGACAGATACCAGGAGGCGCTGGCTGCCGAGGGCATAAAGCCGTCGACGGAGGATTAGCTGCGGCCACGAGGCGTACTTGTACATAGCTTGGGATAGATTAATTGTTAGGTAGTGGGTAAAGAGAACGAGTTACAGTATGCTATGCGCAGCTAGTTCTAACACTTGCGGACTTGCGGGCGAGATCCTGACATCCGACTACGTAGTAATAAGGGTGTGGCTACTAAGCTGAGACAGTCAATATATGTTGTGTACGTAGTAGTACTGAGTACCTAATTTACTTGACTGGCCCGGGTTGAGCCATTGTACGTAGGGGTAGGTAGTTGTAAGGGGTCGGGTCCAAAATCCGGAAGTGGGTACTGAGCTCATGTCACCCAAAAGGTTTGCAAGGATGCATGACGGGATGGGTGGGTGTCGACTGAGGTGGGGATGGATTGGCATTGGACTTCTCAGCATCCAGACCACGCCTAACGTCCGGTTCTCTCTCCGCCGCTTCCCCTCCGCTTCCCCTCCGCGCCGCTTCCGGGTCTTTTACGATTGGTTGAAGACCATGCCAGGAGACTAAGGCGACTGAATAACCACCCCCCCCACCACTGTATGCAATAGATGTATGCTACCAGGTTTCCCAGGCTCCCTCTGGCGAGTGGACGCGGCGTTGCCTGGAGACACGTCCTTCTTCAAAGAGGTTTGTTCTTTTTCCCGGCTTGAAATCCTCTAAACCTACCCACACATTATATAAACATATCGTAAGGTATGTATATGTGCGTGTATGTAATGTGTCGATCCAATACAGCTTATTTATCCTACTGTGCATCCTTTGGCAGTCTGCTGACTCCCTTCCCATCCGGGATTCGTCGTCAAGGATGTTTTTGCCGTCTCTATTTAGCGTCAAGCTTCATCGTCAGCTTTAGCTCTGGATCCAGATCCAGCTCCAGCTCCAGCTCCAGCTCCAGCCCAGCTCCCTCGTCCGCAACGAGACCTGATATTTCGGAGCACGAATCCGAACCAGAAACGGCATCAAAGGCAGAAGCACCATCACCGCCTGGTCGTCCGTCTGGTGACCGTGCATCTGGCAATGGCAATGGCCGTGGACGCACGCGCCTCGTCCGTACGAGCAGCAGTCAGCCCTTCCCCGCCGCAGACATCCCGGAGTGGTTCTTGGACGAGTTGGTCACCATAGGTCGGGTCCGGAGGATAGAGCTGTCCCGGGAATATTTGGCGCGGCAAAACTATATTGAGGGCCATTTAGATTCCCTCTCATTCAACCAATCCATGGACGAGCTGAAAGGCCTCGTCAGTGAAGGCCAGGTTGAGACTGTCAAGATGCGAGGGGACAGCTTTGTCAGCTTCGCTGAGGCCGCCTGTGGAGAGATGCTCGGCCAACATGTTGGCAGGCCGGCCCTGGATGGGGACCCGCTCAACTCGCCCAGGCTCGGCGAGGCTCTTGTAGGGCTCCATCCCGAGTTTATATACCGCTACAGCCGACGGCTGGACGTCACCCGTCGAACCTTGACCTCGAGGGACTGGGCCTTCTTTCCGGACAGCTGCTCTTCGGCATCAGACTTCCAGGCCGCCGTGGTGGCCGAGGTCAGGGCCGCTGAGACGCGTGCTGCTGATGCCGAGTCTCGCCGACCCAAAGCAGCAGGGCAAGGCATCAGACGTACGATCCCCGTTCTAGCCCTGCTGAACTCTCCGGGCCACTCGGTGGGCAGACATGCCGTCGATCTTGCCGCTGGCCAGGCCCGGGCTGACGTGGTGCACCTGGACGCCTTCGTTCTGGCCGATGTCCTGGGCAGGTACCTGGGCCAAGGGCCACACACAAATAGGGGCAACATCTCGATGCTTGGCTACAGCGTGTCCGAGGCCAACGGGCGCCTTGTCTCGCGGAAACCAGCAGATGACCAGGCCGAGTTTTCGAAGCGGCTGAGGAATCTTTTCGGGTCAGGAGGGCCGGATGCAGAACACTCTGCAGATTCGTCAGATACGTCAGATGCCCATGATTCGACCTACCCGATCTCGACCAAGGGAGATGGTGTTAGCCGCTGGGAAGAGCTCAAGATGGGATACCTCCTGGGACGGTTGGTGGATGCGCCGGCGGCCGCCCAAAGAGCCGACAGCGGACGTGAAGGTGACAGTGACGGTGAGGGGCAAACGAAGGGGCGTGGACATGAGGAGAAACAGCGGTGTACCGTTGTTCATCTGCATGACTTTGTGGAGCTGAGCTGCTTGAAGGCGGGGGCCGTCATCATCTCCAAGCTCCGCGCAATCGTGGACGGTCTGGTGGAAAAGGGCAGAGCGACGGTGCTGATCGGCTCCTCGTCCACTGCCGTTATGCGGCCGCCGCGTGCCTGGCTAGACGCCATATCACGGCTGTCCCGCCACGACTGTGCCTTCTTCCCCTTCATGCCCGAACTTGGCCGCAAGCGCAGGACAGTGGAGGCACTCGACCTCGCACAGGCCAACCTGGACAATATCGGCGGTATGCTCCACGACCTGGTCGGTGAGGAGGTGCCTATCAGGCTTGGGGGTATGCAGGGCATCTACCTCATCTCGGCCCTGGGTCACGAGATTTACGACGCTCAATGGGCATACACAATCGCCACGCAGCTGCTGAACTGCGAGGTGACGGAGAGGAGTAAGCTGCTGCGGGAGGGCTATACCGCCGCATCACTGCTCCATGTCCTCCACCACGGGCGGCTCCTAAACGACCGATGGCGTAAGCGATGCAAGTGGGTCGGCGCCCCCTATCACTCGCCTCTTTCGCCACGAGCAGGAGCAGGAGTAGGTACGGATGACTGGCAGCACCAAAATGATCAAGGAGGAGGGGAAGGGGAAGGGGAAGGGGAACCGACTGACGGGGGATCGGTGATCAAATCGGATTCCAAGTTTGATTGGTTCCCGGAGGGGCCAAGACGAGCGGACCGCTCCGTGACCATCAACACTTCAGATGCAAGGGCAGGGGCAGGTGGAGGACGCCTCACCATCAAGGTTGACGAGCGGGAACAGCTGCTGCTGCCGGGGCTGGTGGTGGCTAGAGACATCCGGACGACGTGGGACGACGTGGTGTGCCCACAAGAGACCAAGGAGTCACTCAAGGCCCTGACGACACTGTCCCTGACTCGGCCGGACGCCTTCTCGTACGGGGTACTGGCCAGCGAGCGGATCCAAGGGTGCCTCCTGTACGGGCCGCCGGGGACGGGCAAGACGCTTATGGCGAGAGCCATCGCACGGCAGAGCGGGGCCAACATGCTCGAGGTGAGCCCCGCTACCATCAACGACAAGTATGTGGGCAGCTCCGAGAGGAACGTGCAGGCCATATTCTCACTGGCCAGGAAGGTGTCGCCGACGGTCATCTTCATCGACGAGGCCGACGCCCTGCTGGGCTCCAGGAGCGACCGGGCCCGCTACGGGTTCCGCGAGTCCCTCAACCAGTTCCTCCGTGAGTGGGACGGCATCAACGCGGCCAGCAACATGAAGACGTTTGTCATGGTGGCCACCAACCGACCCTTCGATCTGGACGAGGCCGTCCTCCGCAGGCTCCCCCGCAAGGTCCTGGTCGACCTACCCCTCAAGGAGGAACGCCTGGCCATCCTGCGCGTCATGCTGCGGGACGAGCAGCTGGACGAGACTCTCCCGCATGAGCCTCCCCCGGAGGAGTCCCCGGGCGACTCCCTGCCGGCCTCGGTCTTACTCGAGCACCTGGCCGCCAAGACGGAGCTGTATTCAGGCTCGGACCTCAAGAACCTCTGCGTCGCCGCGGCCATGGAAGCGGTCAAGGACGAGATCAAGGAGCGCGACGCTAGCCCGGACCCGGGGTCCCACACCTTCCCCAAGAGGCGCGTCCTCAGGCGGCCGCACTTCGACAGGGCCCTGCACGAGATGGGCGCCAGCATCAGCGAGGACATGGAGATGCTCAAGGGCCTGCGCAAGTTCGACGAGCGCTACGGCGACTCCAAGGCCCGGGCCAAGGCGAGACAGAAGAGGAACATGGGATTTGGCGCCTTCCGTGCCGACAAGCATGGCTCTGGGGAGGCAAGGGTCAGGCAGGAGCTGCAACTGTGAGCAAGCTGCACGTGTCGTCAATCTTATAGCCAGGTGAGGTAGTAGTTTCGTAGCTACCTACCTAGGCGGGTTCACATAAGGCGGTTGCCTGCAATAGAGGTTTTAATATATATATATATATATATATACATATACATATCTGGTTTTCTTGCTATGGATGAGCTCTAATTGTCACAGCACTCGACGCACTCACTCATTCACTCACTCACTTACTCACTCACATACCTACCTGCCTACCTAGGTAGGTACTCCACTCAGTCGATACCTTACCCTTAACTAATTTGGTTCCAAAGACTGCTGCCACCTCATTCTCTGACGACGAGCCTGCCGCCGGTTGGGTGGCGATGATCTCGAAAGCCATAAGTGCACCTGGTCTTGCAGCCTACCCATCAAGTCCCTTGCCGTCCAAGGGTCGTAGCCGCTCCCGCTCTCGCTCCCTCGCATGCCACCACCAGTTTGCGTCCCATTCTGCGTGCCGCCCACCCCCTTCCCCGGCGCCGCGACAACGATGTTCCGGTCCGTCACGACCCAGCTCTTCCCGATGTCGGTCACCATGTGCCTTGAGAAGCTCTCGACGTGCGGGTTCCTGTCGAGTCCGAGGCCTCCAAACCCCTCGCCCTCGCCCTCGCCGCCGCCGCCCACTGGGTCGAAATCCCGGATCCCTTCGAGCAGCGCGCCGGCACAGTTCCCACAGCACGCTGCCGAGTTGCCGCAGTAGGCACAGCCCCCTCGAGCCACGCCGCTGTTACTCAGCGCAAGAGCAGCACTGCCGCAGAACGAGGAGAAGGCCTCAGTCGCCTTGGTGATGGTGTTTGCGCCTCGGGCTGACCCGTCGAGCAGGAGGACGAGCGAGGACGCCGTCAGGCAAGGCCCCAGGGTGTTCGCCAGCGTGGCAAGCTGGACCAGGACATAAAGCTGCATCAAAGACATGCCAGCGCCGTCACCGTTGCAAGCCTGTGCGCGTATCTTCTTGATCCCCGACAGGACAGCCAGCACCAGGGCGGTGAGGTCGTCCGTCCGCTCGTCCCCCATCTCCAGGGGCAGGCATGATCGTCCAAGGAGCCGCTGCAAACCGCGGCAGTAGACTTCAAGCATCGGCCACGCCCTCGCCTCCTGGGCCGCGGCCCGCACCAGGGCAGGAAGCATCCGGCCCAGCATGAAGGCCAAGATGTCCGGGTTCTCCATGGAGCGCTCCACTATGTTGACCTCGCCGCCCAGCCGCCCGTTGACCACGGCCAGCTTGAAGTTGTTGTAGAGGTAGTAGAACAGCTTCGGCACGGCTGTCGACTCACCCTCGCCGAAGCGGATGCCGTACGCCACTATGCCTGCCAGGTGCAGCTGCGGGTCCTGCACCGAAGGCGAGTACTCTGGGCTGACCTGGTAGAAGTACTGGTCGACAGGGCAGATGTCGCCGCCGTGTGACTTCATCAGGGCGACGACCTGCCGCACGAAGTCGACGAACCTGAGATGGTGCTGTTGCTGTTGCTGCTGTTGCTTGAGGCTCGCCAGGTCCGCCTTGACCTGGTTCATCACCGACCGTAGAACCCTGGTATGCTCGGCCCGGATCTGAGGCCTCTGGCTGCCACTGGCCTCTCGCAACGACCTCCTCATTGAGGCGATGCCGCATGCGAAGAGGTCCCGGGTCAGGTCGTAATCAAGAGAGCAGTTGGCCGACCCGGACCGTCCGAGAGATCCGATGCCCGGGGGTATCACGGCCCCGCACACGAAGGGGAAGTTGTGCAACTGCAGCGTCTCCCCGAGGTGGGACACGAACTCCAAGGTCGACACGGGGCTGCTGACCGAGAGCATCCAGACCTCGAACACGCTGGTGCCCAGGTCCTTCAAGTCGAACATGCTGTTCTTCACGAGCGTTGCCACGAAGAGGGCCAGGTACCGTCTCCTCACGAGCGACATGCGCTGAGGGGGCTTGTTGAACACGCAGTATTTCCCCGGAGAGAAGAAGCGCGACAGCCGTGCGATGCCGTCTTGGACGAAGCGGTTGGCGAGTCTCGAAGACACCAGCACCGCCTTCTCGGCACAGAGCCTCTCTCTGCTGCTGCCCAAGGGGCTGAGCAACCCCTTGGCCTCAATTCGATCCAGGATGCCGCTCGTGACGGAGAAGAGGCCCTCGGCGAGCTGGTGGTCGAGCATCAGAGTCGCCTCCTCCGTTTGGTCCGAGTCTGAGCCTGGGTCTGGGTCTGGGTTCCCAGAGCCAGGGCGAGTGCCACCACTGGAATCGGATGAATACTGATGATCCAGAGCCGAATCCAGACGGTTCAGGTACTGCTCCACAGTCTCTATGGCGACGAGGAGGATGCCACAGTCAAAGCCGTCCGAGGAGAGGTCGAACCTGGTGAAGACCTGCACCAGCTGGTAGACGTTGAGAGAATACGTCGCCGCGTCGAGGGACGGCGCCACCTTGAGGACGTCGAGCGACGCCTGCACCGAGCAGTACAGCACATCCATCGCAGCCGCCTTGTTCTTAGAGATCATGACCTCCACCATGTCCTGGCCGATGGGGTTCTGACGGCCTGAGCCCCTGCCTGAGGTCCCGCATGAGCCCCCGCCTGAGCCCTGGCCTGAGAGTGCCGACAGCTGCTGGTGGATGTCCGAGGCCGCCGAGAGGTACTGCTCCAGAGTTTGCCGAAACACATTGTTCTGCCATGAGATGAAGGTCCGGAAGGACGCGGCGCCCTCACCCGACGCCACGACAAAGCGGGCCAGCTGGCTCCATGCCCGGATATTGATCAGACATGCTTCCTTGTGGGAGCTGCCCGGCACCACCAGCTTCTCCACCAGGTGGACTGGAGGGCGGAGATCTTGTGGGCACGCCCAGAACAGGGTGCAGAGCAGGTCGTGGTGGTTCCTCAGCGCCGCGAGCTCGTGCTGCCGGATGGCCTGCTCCTTGAGATACTGTCTGTTGTGGTTGGGCAGCGTCCTCGCCACCAGGTTCTTGATGTCCTTGACGAGCCCAAGGCCACGGAGCTTCTGGATCGCGAGGCCGATCATCTTGACAAAGACGTGGAAGCACCGGTCCTCGGGCGAGATGCCCAGAGACGGGCCCGAGCTCTGGCCGGCCGACAGGGACAGCTGCTCGAGGAAGCGCGGCGACTTGTACACCTCCTCGTTCCTCAGGTGGGCGAGATCCTGGGCCCCGAAGAAGTCGAACACCGTCCCGACGAGGCCGCTGCACTTGCGCCGCCAGCCCCACTGCTCCATAAGGTAGTGGCACCGCCCGAGAAGCGCCCGGCAGTAGTCGTTGAAGCTCGCCGCCTGGCGCGGCTTCTTCTGGTACAGCTGGAAGACCCGTTTTACAAGCGCCTGCGCAAACGCCCAGCCCTCCGAGGCCTTGCCGTGTCGAGAACCGGCGACGAGGATCCCCGAGCCGTCGAACTCCACCAGGGGGAGGAGGGTAAAGAGCACCTTCCAGGCTCGCTCGAGTCGCTGGGCGTCGTAGCAAGCCGCAAGCTCCGTCGGCGTTATCGTGACGGATTGGACGATATCCCAAAAGCTTGTTCTTGGTATCTTGGCCGCGTCGAGCGTCTGCATGAGGACCACCCAGAGCACCACCGTCTCCCTGTTCTCCTTGATTCCACGCTCCCGGAGTGACAGTTGCTGCATGTCCTCATACGTCTTCTCGACCTCTCCGAGACCGCGTTCGACCAGGCTTCGACAGGCCCCCTTGGCCAGCCTCGTCAGCGCCTGCTCCATCTGCAGAGACTGCTGCATGAGTGCGGGGGACGACCGAGACAGCCGTAGCGAGAGAAACGCAACCACCAGGATTCTAGGGAGGAGCCGATGCAGCAGCCGCCACCTCCGAGGGCTAGTAGCACCTCCCTTGACCTCGAGGGCGGCTACCGTCGCCTCAACACGACCCGCAGCCCCTCTGAGGAGATTACAGAGCCTGCAGACGAACGACTCCATGCTGTCCGGCCCAGAGAAGCTCACCGAGTCCTGCATATAATCCACGAGGAAATCGGCGGCTGCGACCGCGACGGTCGCCGCTCCAGTGCCAGTCTCAGTCTCGCCAGACGCGCCCTGTAGCAAACTGAGCTGGTCCAGCATAGAGTCCACCAGAATGCCCAACTCAGATGAGACCGTGTCGTCCCATGAACCCCATCGAAGCATCTCGTCGCCAAGCCTGAATGAAATCCTCGTCCTTGCGTGCCATATTTTCTCAAGGAACTCAACGTCCAGAGCCCTGATGAGTCGTCCCCGCCCAATGAAGGAGCTCTCATGGAAGAATACTCCCGAGTCGAGCGGGAAGACCTCAAAGTGATGTGTGTAATGCGTCCCAAAAGGCCCCAGACTACCCAGCTTCCCCTCAAGGTGAGGCCCGCTTGGGCCTTTGCCGGGTATATCAACCCCACCGACCACTCCGACCGCCTCCATCGCCTCCGTCGCCTCGCTGGCGGCACTGCCTGGTGGGAGCGGATCCATGGCGTGCAGGAATCGAGCCGCCATCACGTCGACAAAGCGTGGAGCATGACACTTTCTATACTTCATTCTCTGAGCTGTAGACTGCCCAGAAGGCCCCGAGCGTGTCTCTTCAGGGCGGCCTGTAGAACCATCGATGCCTGTGGAGGCTGCTGGCTGGCTCTCCTCCCCGTGATCAAGAGCCGCGATCCCTTCTTCCGTTTCTCTACTGTCTAGAAACTGTCCCAACCGGACAGCCGAGTGGCCAGACAGTGATTTGTCCCGTCGGTATAGAGCATCCAGCCTTTTCTTCCTTGCCAAGAAAGCAACCTTGCCTGGACGACGTTCAAGCTCCGAGGTCTCCAGCTGAGCAGGTCTGGAGACTTGCGTCAATCCCTGTACTTGCTGAGGACGGCCATTTCTTGTCTTTGTGATGCTCCGGATGCTGCGTCGGGAGCCGCCGGATTCCTGCGCGACGGTCTGAAGGACAGGAGGAGATCGGTAACTTCGGGGCTGCCTCGTTGTCCTCAGCGGTCTGCCGGAGTCGATTTTTGGTCGGGGAATCGGGCTATATGGTGTAGTAGGCACGTTCACGGAACGGTGGCTAAGAGGCTCTCGGGCGCAGGGCTGGGCGTGGCCTTGAGTTTGTGCTTGTGCTGGCGAGGCCGCTTTCTGTTGTGATGTCACCTTGGACGGCCTTGGCTGGATCTTGCCTGCCTTCCAATCTTGGAGGACTGAGAGCGCATCGATGTTGTCGGCGCGATTTCCGAGGTTGATATGCTTTCGCGAGGGGCTCGACTTGCCCTGGTTACGAGTCCTCTTTGCCGTCCTGGCGGCAATTTTGATGAAGGCTGGCGCATCGGGCTCAACACGATCGAGAATACTCAGTGATGGCGGTCTGACCGACTTGGCATGCCTAAAAGCACGCGCGGATGCCTTATTGACTCGACCCAAGTTGCCTCCACCAGTGCGGGGTCGTGTGCTTGTATGGTCCGGCCGTCCAGCTCTCTGATCATGTGGCTGGGCCTGCCTGTGGAAGGACGCGGTGATCTTGGGCTGACGTGATGATCTGATGGTTCCCGCTCGGGATCCCAACCGCTGGAAAGCGCTGCCAGCCCGTCTACCTTGTGTTTCGGCGGGCCGTAAGTTCCCCACGGGTGCCATATTCCGTCTCCTCCCCCTAACGCTCGCAGGGAGCATCATATCAACATTATCTTCCTCCCCAGCAGACCCCGCGTGACCGTCTTTCATGGTCGATCCAACAGAAAATGAGCCGCTTGCCATTGGGGCTGATACGGCTCCGACACTTTCTATTTTATTGCCATCATCACCGCCCTCGTTCTCGCCCTCGTTCTCGCCCTCGTCCTCGTCCTCGTCCTCACCATCGTTGTCATTATCATTATCGTTGTCATCAGAGAAGAAGTCGAGCAAGGCGGAGGCTTGTGTGACTGCCAGCGTGGTGCTCTGTTTCGGTAGGGCGACGCCCCTCATCGGAGGAAGAACTTGGGGCGATGGCGGCGGGCTCTGTCTGGACTCTCCTCTTTTGTGCATCCTCGGGCCATTGAGCTGGTCTAGTCGCAGCCATGAGGCTGGAAGGACGCCACGGATTCTTCGCACATTCCGACGCACTGCTTCCGACTCGCTTTCGCTGGTTGGTGAGCCAGACGCGGCTAGATCCGAATTCAAGCCATCATTGGAATCGTCACTCTCGTCGTTGCAGCCATAATCAACGAGATTTATAACCACCTCCATCCTCGGGAACTGGCGGGGAGGCGACGCATCTTGCCGGGGAGGCGGCCTGGGATTCTGTACAGCAGGGGCACAAACGGTTGGAGGGGGAGAGGATGCCAGGTCATAAATGTCGACCGGTTTGAATCTCGACGTGGTTGTAGACGTCGGGCTTCGTTGGTGCGCTGTTTTGCGTCTCTTCACGCTTGACGTTATCGTCGACTCGCTCGATCGTTTTGGTTCCCGCCTGCCCCGTCTCCACGAATGACGGATGAGCTCGTCAAGAGAGGGAAGGTCGTCATCTCCGAGAAGACTTGTGTTATCGGTGTGTTCTTCTTGGCAGATTTGGCTGATCTGGCTGCTGGGCCTCGTCCATCTTGTTTGCGATGATGGCTTTGGCGACGGGGACGGGGACAATGCCAGCTCGTCTCTGCTATCGCCCAATGAACTTCGGAAATCGAGGTTGACCGGCTGACTCTCTCCAGACAGGCCTGGGAGATTCTCAGAGACCATCTGGCTATCCTCAGCAGAGAACTCCTGATCCTGCGAGTCGTCCTCGCCCTTTCGACGCCGGTGAGCGGCTTCATCCTCCGTGACCACCCTTATCGGCTTGACGCCATGGGATTTCATGACTTTGTTGTACCGTGCATTTTCCAGAAGGTAAGGATGTTCCTGGATCGGTTTCCGAGGGCGTAATGAGCGCTCCAACCGGATGGCAGCCTGCGTCGAAGAAATGTCCGCACTGTCTATGAGCGGCTGTATAGGGGAGGCGAGGGGTTCTCGACGTATATGCCTAGATACCTCCTCGGGGCCGACGAAATTCAGCGATGAGCTCTCTGGGGTTGGTGAGTCTGCTCGCCTAGGCTCTGTAGGACTCGGAAGCGCCAAAGCCGACGAGGAGGGTGTGGATAAAGGCGAGGAGTGTTCCGAGAGGGCATCTGCGACACCCACAGACTGTGACGAAGTGTTGGGCCGGCGTGTGGCCGTGCCCGTGGCATTTGTGGTAAGTGGGAGAGGATATTGCTGGACATGTTGCTCGGTATTGTCATGTAGCTGCGAGCTGGGGACACTCCATATATCGTCGTGAGACCTCGATGGCGGTGACGTTGGACGTGGCAACAGCAGCCCAAAAGGCCCGATCGGGCTACCTGGTCGGCTTTGATTGTCGAATTCCTCGTCGTCCGAGTCCGGGACCTCTCCTAGTTCCTTCCAAGTCCGCATTGAGCCTACAAGTCATTATTACGGTGAAGAGATTCCTACACTTGTTTCCATAGTGACTCTAGGAGCTGCACTTTTCTCGGCAATGTGGAGGGGCATGGGTTACCAATTTGCTGGGTGGTACGTCGCCACTGTAACGTGGAAAACGCGTCGGTCAACGGCTTGACGCGACGGGGAAAGCAAGCTGTGTGGGTTATGGAATGATTACCCCACATGGGAGAGGATGGCCCAAGCTCTTCGGAGGTGCTTCCCGGCCCCGGGCTGGCTGATTGACTCTGGTAAGTTGATAAGGTGGAACGAAAATGCTCCATGCTCTAACAACTCGTCCTTGTGCTCAACTTTCGCTACGATCCTAGGATCCTAGTCCGTTATACGAGAACCTCAAAGGCCTGTAAGCAGTTCTGCTCAGGAAGCGGGTGTTGCAAATGGGTATCGGTCGGAATGCCGTGCCTCTGGGGCTCGCATTGGTGTTTGGGATCATGAATGGTTTGTCCTTCATATCTCTTCTTTCCCCACCGGGAAGCCTTCCAATCTTCGGTAGCTAACGCTCTACTACGTACATGTCATTTGCCAGGCTACTATATCTTTGGCAGGCCTCTGGAGAAAGCTCCAATGAAGTCTGAAGATCAATCCACGATCAGGTTTGTTTACGTCACCAAGTATTGTTCAGCATAAAAACACAGGAAATTCTGTTTTTATACGATGCAGTAGATTACAACTGAGATAAAGCAGCAGCACTACTCCGGGCACCCAATCGGGCGGCACGGACAAGGACAACTTGCAAGCGGATCGGACATTTCAAACAAAATCTCGGCCACGGGCAGTCTCACGGTCGTCAGATTCGTGAGTACGATGGACTCCGGGCAGGCGGACCAGAGCCGTGAACAACAACCGGATTCTTCAGTCTAGACAGCGCCACAACGTATCTGTCATGGAACGGTGCTGGGAACATAGGAACGAAACAACCTGTGGCGACTGGTGTATACAGAGGCTACGTATGTAACGAGTAACGGATATGGTTCTTGAGGGAGTGCTACTTACGCCCGTGTTGAGGTGCGAAAGTTCGATAACCGGGAAGCCACAAAATCAGTCTAGACATAAACATAAACAGGGGATGTCGTGCCCGCGGCTCCTGCGGCTGGTTAGGTCAAATTGACTGGTCCCTACGGAAGGATGTTGTGTCCCAACTCGAGCGGTTTTGAGCCTACGATCTCACCAAGGGTAGAATCTTGATCGTCTACGGATCCTTACCAGCTACGAGGTGGGCGTTCGAGTACCAACCGCCCCTACTGTGCACACATAGTTCGTATCTCGAGGCTTCGGGCCATTCCGGAATTGCTGCCCCTATATCAACCCTGGGACTGAGATCACGACCATGATTCGAGGTGGGGAGCGAAAAGCACGTGACCCAGGAATTGCTTACTTATGGGGACGCAACAAAACCCGAGGAAGCTTCTCCTCTCCAGCCAATGAGCCAAGCCCGATTTGGGGGGATCAGACCACTCAAGCTTCAACGAAATTCGCTGTAAAAAAACCCGCAGCTTCGGTTACATGGCAGCCCCCTTCAAACAAGTCATCACCTATCAGCACTCGAGTCTCAAAGCGTCCGTCCCGGCACCGCAAGACTCAATTGACCTCTCATCCGACTCCTGCCTCTTCTCGCCGAACGGATTCGCCTCTCCAGATTCACCATGATGCGAACGACAGGCTCAACAGCGCTGCGACGCAGCGTCGTGCAGGCCAGCCGACGGACTTCCTCCATCCCGATGGTTTGCCGGGCGGCCGCTTCCACCCACGCGATCTCCAAGCCCACGTTGGCCAACATTGAGAAGAGATGGGAAGGCATGCCCCTGCAGGAACAGGCTGAGCTCTGGATGGCTCTGAGGGACCGCATGAAGGAGAATTGGGCCGAATTGAGCCTCCAGGAGAAGAAAGCTGGTGAGTTATTACTTGTGCTAGCAAAGTGCGAAACTGCAAACCCGCCAATGGCAGCGGTCTCGGCTGGTTCGAGGCATCGCGGCAGACCAAAACAAGTACTGCCAGTGATGCGTCACCAGCCGATGACAGCTCCCGCACATCAGCAAAACACTGGAGGAAAAGTGCTTCAGGACATAAATATATGATGCAGCCTTGAAATGTTTTTGTTTTTGTTTCTTGCCTCCTCTCTTGACCTTGAGAGGGGAGGATGATAGGAGAAATCCCACCCAGCCTCATTCAGTCGTACACATTTCGATCACTGTTACAGCAAGAAACTAACTCAAATTCTCCCGCCCTCCTGCAGCATACTGGATCGCTTTTGGCCCACATGGACCTAGGGCTCTCCCTCCCCCGGGTGAGGCCAAAAAGGTTATGCTCTATGTCGCGATCGGTTTAGGCGTCAGCTTTGCCCTGTTCGCTCTCACGCGCGCTTTTGGCGGTGCACCTCCCGCCACCATGACCAAGGAGTGGCAAGAGGCATCAAATGAATACCTCAAGGTGCGACCTCCCTCTCCCATCTTCTCTTCCATCTTGTCCCCC
>PYSP01000041.1:26169-62813 GCA_003049395.1 Pseudohalonectria lignicola
TCTCACACCCTCACCCCCTTATACGCCTGCCGCTGGTTCAGCCCGGCCTTAGGTGGTCGGTCGTTATCGTCATTACTGGTCCCCCCCTTTTTTCCTCTCTCTCCCCTCCCCCTTCTCCCACACACACATACCCACACACAACCCCGCCTTTTACCGTTCGATGTTGACGTGTGAATCTTCTCGCCTACAGGCCCAAAAGTCAGATCCTCTCACCGGCATCTCCTCCGAAGGCTATACCGGCAAGGGTATGGTCCAGTCTCCCCCCGGGAGGTCATAATGTGGTTTGCATCTCAGTTGATATGCTAGGAGAGGCGAGCTCTCTGGTCGCATAGCTTTTGGCCCAGGCACCAGGCACCAGGTACCAGGCTCTTGAGGATGGCAGCTGGGAGGTGAGAGGCGACATGGTGGGAGAGAGCGGGGTTCGAAACGGTGTCGGAGCCCTTGTGGAAGGTGTAAATATTGTACTACGAAACCTAAACGAGATTTCTTTTTTTGAGATTCATCCACAAAGAGTTCACACCAACCGCCCTGGCTGCCATGATAACCTAGCTTAAGTTTGGCGATGCATGATGTCTGCTGTACGATGGCTAACAACCTTGGATGCTTATATCCGTACGTCTTGAACGGTTACCCCCACACGACAACACCATTGGTCCGACGGCGCACCCGCTGGAGTCATAGTGAAATATATAGGCAAGTAGATCGTTTGACACTGCCCCCCAGATGTAACGGTCGGGGTACATCTCCCTCACGACGCGTAGGTGCGTGCCTGTGAGCCTTCACAGTAACCGCTTCGTGTTCTGATATACAACCTCACCTACCTACTAGTACGTAGGTAGGTAACACAGCTTCAGGCGCCACTCTGACCAGCTTCTCGAAACTGTTCAAAACTGGCCACTGAGGGGTCGGGACCGGGCGGCGGGGTGTCATCCTCGTCCCTCATCCGCCTCTCCACTTCAAGCAGTCCGTCCTTGCCCCAGTAAAGGGCTTTGTCCGTGCCCTTGACACACGCTTCCGTGACTAGCACGTAGTGCGTGGGCGCGTCGAACATGGGCTCGGCCAGAACGCGCTCCATCTCCATCTTGAGACCCCGAGCCCCAGTCTCGTTCTTGGCAGCACGCTTCGCAATGGCGCGCAAGGCCCGCCTCGTGAAGTACAGCCTACTCGGGTACGTCTCGAACAGGGCTGTGTACTGGGCCACGAGGCTGTTCCGCGGCTCGGTCAAAATGCGGAGCAGCTCGTCGAGCGAGAGAGGGGTAAGCGCGCATATGTTGTGGAGGCGCCCAATAAGCTCGGGGATGAAGCCGAACGTCTGGAGGTCCGCCGGCGTTGTCAGGTCCAGGGGCGTGAACCCGCTCGCATCCAACCCATCGTACGCCGGCTGGTGAGGTAGGTGGGCGTACATATCTCGGGGCAGGACGGGAGAGCTGAAGGAGTGCGTGCGCGGCTCGGAGCTGAACCCGATGGAGGGCTTCGAGACCCTCCGGAGCACGAGTTTATCCAAGCCGACGAAGGCGCCGCAAAAGACAAACATAATGTTGCTCGTGTCAATGGTATACTGGTCGACCTTGCCCGAAGACGGAGGTGGTGACTGCTGCGAGGGCGAGCTTGGTCCCGCGCCGTAGTTGCTCGTGATCGGGCTTGCCGACCTCGAGGACCGATTGTCTTTGACATTGATCGTGACCTTAGCTCCCTCGACAAGCTTGAGGAGAGCTTGCTGCACGCCCTCGCCGCCCACGTCTCGACCATTGATCGTTTCTCTCCTAGCGATCTTGTCAAACTCGTCCAACACCACCACGCCGTGCTCCGTCGCCTTAACATCGTAATTTGACTCAATCAGAAGCCGCTCGATGCAGGCTTCCACATCCTGTCCGATATAGCCTGCTTGTGTGAACGAATTGCAGTCGCTAATAGTGAAAGGGACATTGAGTTGTTTGCTCAGCGTCCTGGTCCATGTCAGCCATCCCATCTTGGCTGAGTTTATATGACACAATATCACGAGCAAAAGCCACTGACAGAGACAAAGCCGCAGGAACAGACGAGGGGGGATTATAGGGAATGGTAGGGGATGATAGGGACTGGGAGCTTCACTCACTCGAGAATGTACGTCTTGCCAACACCGGTTGGGCCAATTAAGAGAAGATTGCTCTTGTCTATCCTGACATGCCGTGCCGCGTTGCTGTCTTCGGGGACAAAGAAGCTGACACTTTCAGCGAGAGAAGGCTCGATTTGGTGAAGACCGCGGACATATTCGTGGTGGCCGAGAAAGTCGTCTTCGCCACGCACATCACTATTAGCATAGCATCAAAACCACGGGATTGCTATGGGGGTACCAACCTTCAATAGGATGATGGTCACGACGTCTATCATGCAGGTCGCGATCCCGGGCATGCTGCTGCCGTAGCACCCTCTCCTGAGTAATTCTCACGGACTCATCTTGATGGTGCCTCCTACGGAGTCCCTGGTAGTGATTGAACATGGCCGAGCATATGCTCTTCTTCGCCCTATCTTGTCCGACGACGAACTCGTCGACCCGCCTTTTCAGATCGCGGGGGTAGAATTGGGGCACGCCGAAGTTCGCCTTCTTGAACATTGGGCCGCGGCCGGAGTCCTCGTTCGGGTCATAGCTGCTGGTGAACCCGGAATTGAAGTCCTGACTCCTCCGGGGTGGGATCTGGACTCTAGCGGTTATTGACAGCGGTCGGGACAGCGATCGGGATAATGATCGGCATTTGAGACGTGAGGTGACGAGCCGATGCGGCGAGAAAGATGGTCTCGCGAAGACCGACATCTTTTATCTTAAGATGGGTTGCATGCTTGGATATGGGCGATATTGGCCCCGGCGGGGGCGGGAAGTCCGGCGTCGGAAGGGAGTCGAGAAAGTAAGGGGGGGCCCGACATTCAAGGGAGCTGTTCCAGCTGGGGATAAAAGGCGATAACGTGAAACTCCAGCCACTGGCCTTCTCAAATTCCCAATTTCTCAAAAGGATCCAGCCTCAGCTTTGTGACTGCTCATAGCCTCCAGACCAATTCGCGGTCGTTGGCGCAAGGCGGCAACCAAGGCGGTAAAAGGCACCGGGCAATGAGTGGAGGACAAAGAAGTTGTCCGAGTGCGGGGTTTGCGGACTGGAGTGCAACCCGTTCGATCGCCTCAGGAGCTAAGCTCAGCCGAGGACCGCCCACAGAGTGCGTACCCACGTACAGGTACCTACCTAGGTACCCACCCACCTACCTACGTAGCTATTACCCTCCACTTGGGAGTAAAGAAAGTCCCTGTGAAGTCTTGAATCCGTATACGCAGACCATCTTACTCTTGTCAGAGCATACTCGCATCAACCCTCGCAATCAATTAAGACTAGTGGAACCTGGCAGACTTCCAAACTTGCCAGACAGCCGGACAGACTTCTACGACGCCTTGAAGACTCTGCAATTGAATAGTCCATGCTAAGAACTGGCCATAAAGCATGGTGACATCCAGGCAAGACAAACTGGAGTCGTGGCAGATATCGTTGATGCGATAGGCTTACTGCGCCACTAACAGACGATCCTGATAGGTGCTCGTCCAGATGGTTGGCCCGGTTAGCAATCTGGTGGCAATATCAGTATTTCTCACCTCTCCGAGATACGATTTTATTGAGTGAAAGTTTTCCTTTCTTTTTTTTTCCTTTTTCGGTTGGGAGCCGCTAGTACCACAGTGCACCTTGCATTTCACAGGCGTTGAGGCAATGACCGATTGCGCTGCGGTCTATTTTCGTTGAATCCAGTCGAGCTCACCAATCCACGCAATCTTTCCCAGAAGGCGAATTTCACATCTTGCCAATCGAGTCTTTAAGTACGCTACACTACATTTCATGTGCATGCCCGCCCGATTATCACCCCACCAACTGTACTCCCTCGACGTCATCGCAGGGAAGCTTCAAACCTATTGGAACTCCCAAAATAGGTGGACTCGTTAATCCTCCATACCTACATGTAGCCACCTAGGATGCGCCAAACCCCATCTTGCACCACAATTCCTTAATGAAAGATCCCAAGTCTAGTGCTCCCATTCTCCTCTAGCCAGCTCGATCACTCTGGAGATAGTCGTTGCAATCGAAGGGTGGCCGAAAGTCTGAGGCTTTTGCATTGTTGCTCCCTCCTTGACAGCCTCGCTCACTGCTAGAGCTTTGCAATGGTGTCTGAAGATACCCCCGGACTTTCAGCGGACGTCGCTGGTGAGCCAATTGACCCCCCAATTGGGGCATATTAGCTGCGTCGAATTTTTACTGACCGAGTCGGACGTGTTGGAATAGGAGCCATAAAGTTGGATCCCTATCTCTCGCCGTTCAGGGATGTGTTGAAGAGGCGAGTTGCCGGTGCGCAGAAATGGGTGGAAGCAATTGACGAGACAGAGGGGTCTATGGACAGGTTCACCAAGGGGTCAGACATATTTGGCTTCAACGTGGGCAAGGACAACTCAATCGTCTACCGGGAATGGGCTCCGAACGCGACCGCAGCGTTTCTCGTTGGCGACTTCAGTGAGTTAGCTTTGACGCCTCTTGAACTGCATTCCTTGTTTTGTCGTACCATCATGCTGTCATGGTGACAGGGTCCCTCAAACCTACCTTAGGGAAGGTAATGAACTGACCGGGAGTGCCATGGCGTGCACTTGTTTAGACCGCTGGAACCGAGAGTCGCACCCGATGACCAAGAACACCTTCGGAGTGTTCGAGATAGTCCTTCCGGCCACCGCTGATGGGCAGGCGGCGATACCCCACAACTCCAAGATCAAGGTATGTTAAGTCACTTGATCCCTTGATCCCATAATCTCCCGGTGCCCTGGTACCCAGGTCCCCTGTTCTCTCTCATATGCTAACCATCCATTTCAGATTTCACTGGCTCTCCCAAGTGGAGAGCGTGTCGACCGACTGCCCGCGTGGATCAAGTACGTGACACAAGACCTGTCAGTCTCCCCGGCGTACGATGCCAGGTTCTGGAACCCACCAGCGGGAGATAAGTATGTCTTCAGGCATCCGCGCCCCAAGAAGCCCGAAAGCATCCGGGTCTACGAGGCCCACGTGGGCATATCGTCCCCGGAGCTGCGAGTGGCCACCTACAAGGAGTTCACCAAGAACATGCTGCCTCGGATCAAGAGTCTTGGCTACAACGTCATCCAACTCATGGCCATTATGGAGCATGCATACTACGCCAGTTTCGGCTATCAGGTGAACAACTTCTTTGCTGCCAGCAGCCGCTACGGCCCGCCCGACGACCTCAAGGAGCTCGTCGACACTGCCCACAGCATGGGCTTGGTTGTCCTTCTTGACGTCGTTCACAGCCACGCCTCGAAGAACGTCCTGGACGGCCTCAACGAGTTCGACGGCACCAATCACCAGTACTTCCACGAGGGCGGAAGGGGACGGCACGAACTGTGGGACAGCAGGCTGTTCAACTATGGCCATCACGAGGTCATGCGGTTCCTTCTCAGCAACCTACGGTTCTGGATGGACGAGTACAACTTTGACGGCTTCCGTTTCGACGGTGTCACGAGCATGCTGTACCTCCATCATGGCATTGGGACGTAAGTTCTTGCTTGCTCTTCAACCTACTCATCGGACGCGGCGGAGTGTCATCTGTCCATACCAGCCGTGTATATCCCCTTGTCGGCTCCCTTGCGGACACAGCAAAGTTCTGACTTAGGAAACTCAAACAGGGGGTTCTCTGGTGGTTACCACGAGTACTTCGGTGCGGAGGTCGATGAAGAGGCCTTGGCCTACCTTATGGTTGCGAACCAGATGCTCCATGACATCTACCCGGATGTCATCACCGTGGCCGAAGACGTCTCCGGGATGCCGGCCCTGTGCCTCCCGGAGTCGATGGGAGGGGTCGGTTTCGATTACCGCCTTGCTATGGCCATTCCCGACATGTGGATTAAGATCCTTAAGGAGCAAAAGGATGAAGATTGGGACATTGCCGGCATCTGCTGGACACTGACCAACAGGCGGCACGGGGAAAAGACGATTGCCTACTGCGAGAGTCATGACCAAGCGTGAGTTCAGGATCTGGTTCTCCTCCCCAACCCCCCCTTCTTTTGGCTCTTTCTTTGGCTGTGGAGGCTCTGTTTGTACTGACCCGTGTCTGTATCCCAGACTTGTGGGCGACAAGACGTTGATGATGCACTTGTGCGATGCGGAGATGTACACGCACATGTCTACGATGTCCCCCATGACGCCTGTCATCGACAGGGGCATGGCACTCCACAAGATGATACGCCTCCTCACTCATGCGCTTGGGGGTGAGGGGTATCTCAATTTCGAGGGCAACGAGTTTGGCCACCCGGAGTGGCTGGACTTTCCCCGCGAAGGCAACCAGAACTCGTTCTGGTATGCAAGACGCCAGTTGAACCTAACCGAGGACCACCTCCTGAGATACCAGTTCCTCAACAACTTTGACCGGGCCATGAACCTCTGCGAGCAGAAGCACGGTTGGCTCCACAGTCCACAGGCATACATCTCGCTCAAGCACGAGGGCGACAAGGTGATCGTATTCGAGCGGGGCGGCGTCGTGTTTGCCTTCAACTTCCACCACACAGAGAGCTACACCGATTACAGAATTGGAATCGAAGTGGCGGGCACCTATAGAGTTGCCCTGAGCACTGATGAGACGGAATTCGGTGGGCACAAACGAGTCGATTCTTCGACCCCGTTCTTCACAACCCCCATGGATTGGAACGGCCGGAAGAACTGGACGCACATCTATCTGCCATGTCGCACTGCCATTGTAGGTCCTACTGCCCAGTCCACATTTGCTCTGCTTCCCGCCGCCGACGGCTTGACATATGACTCTCTGTTAATCAATATCTCTTCAACATCTTGGTAGGCTCTGGCTCTTGAGTGAACGAGTCCGCTAGAACTCTGACATGACGGAATAGATGAGGGCCTGGACAATAAGAGAGGAAAGGGGGGCAAATTGAATAGAGCACGCACGGGAGGACCTTGAAGAGCTTGATGAGGTAGGCACGGGCGGAGGGACAAAAACAGCAGATGTTTTGATAGACAAGTTCACGAGTTGAGACTTGAGAGGCAGGCAAGGGTGATAGATCATCTGTCTAAGCTAGGCTGTACCTGGGGAGCCTTGGTTGTGATGTACGTAAGTACACCTGGAAACTGTGCCACTTTGATACTCGCAAAAATTATGGCTTGGGTAGGCATCCGTCCACCTTATTGATATGTAGGTAGTGGCTAGGAAATTGGGCTTTCATGAAGCCTCGCCTCGTAGAGTTCAGACGATCAACACTACGGTCTGAATAGAGTATGTACATAGTACTGCCGGTGATTGCTCATAGATGACGATGACGATGACTTCCTTCATGATGTCCTAACGAGGCCGTAGGTAAAGTCGTAAAGCACTTTTTGGATTTTCGGGAAAATGGAGGTTGGTCCGTGAGCACTGGCTTGACGGCCGGCTCCACCTGCGGTCGCCGGGAAATATCGCTGCTGTCATATTGACAAGAGAGACCAAAAGGAGCTGGGTCACGTGAAGCGGAGAGCTTTAACCGCGCAGATTTGTCGGGAATCCGCTTCTGCTCAATTCTTGCCAACTCGAAGATTTGCTCAGTACAAGCCCATCACCCTCGCCTCTCCACTCACATATCTCGTCGTTCTTTATCATCTGGGAAGATGTTCAAGAGGTCAGTAGATGCCCGTCAATGCGATTTTTGACCGCTCAAACCGCCGATTGCGTCCAATTGCGCCCAATTGCGCTTGCTCAATATGGCGGACTGGCGGACTGACGGACTGACGGACTGACCGAGGGCCTCCTCTTGTCAACCTTCTGCAGCGGCATTTCTTCCTTCGCGAGGACAGCTCGCCCGGCGGCCACCCGGTACGCTGTCCGCCCTGCCAGCTTGAGGCTTCCCAAGTTTCCTGTCGGTTCCAGGTTTGCCAGCACTACCGGCGTCGGTGATGGAAAGATCTACCAGGTATGAAGCTCGTCAGTTGGGGGTTTCGTCGTGCTCGGTCGTGTTTCGTTGTGGATGTCGGTGACTAACATGACTACCTATATAGGTTATCGGTGCTGTCGTCGATGGTATGCAACAGCAGTTCTTGTTACATCCCTCCTCCCTCGATGGCTCGTATGCGAGCTGTGAACAAAAATTGTAGTTGGTCGGTATCTAACAATTCCAAACAGTCAAGTTCGACACGGCCAAGCTGCCGCCTATCCTGAATGCTCTTGAGACGCAAAACAACGGCCAGAAGCTGGTCTTAGAGGTTTCGGTAAGAAGCTCCACGGCAATCAGCGCGTGCAAGCACTTGGTTTTCTTTTAACTTTTTCCCGTTGACTTCACTGCTAACTCGCATTCTAGCAACATCTGGGTCAGAATGTCGTCCGTTGCATTGCCATGGACGGTAAGTTTAATTTTTACTCCCCCTTTTTGGGAGGCGTTCTCCTCGAGGAGAAACTACCGCCCTCCTCTCATGTAACCTACAGCGTGTTGACAATCCATCCGCCAGGTACCGAGGGTCTTACTCGTGGCGCCAAGGCCACCGACACGGGAGCTCCCATCACCATTCCGGTCGGCCCGGCCACTCTCGGTCGCATTATGAACGTCACAGGCGATCCGATTGATGAGCGTGGCCCCATCAAGACGGACAAGCGCCTGCCAATTCACGCCGAGGCTCCCGAGTTCGTCGACCAGTCCACGACGGCCGAGATTCTGGTCACTGGCATCAAGGTCGTCGACCTGCTGGCTCCCTATGCCCGTGGCGGAAAGATTGGTCTGTTCGGCGGTGCCGGTGTCGGCAAAACCGTGTTCATCCAGGAGCTCATCAACAACATTGCCAAGGCCCACGGTGGTTACTCAGTCTTCACTGGTGTCGGCGAGCGTACCCGTGAGGGCAACGATTTGTACCACGAAATGCAGGAGACCTCGGTCATTCAGCTTGATGGCGAGTCCAAGGTCGCCCTGGTCTTTGGTCAGATGAACGAGCCTCCCGGAGCCCGTGCCCGTGTTGCACTTACCGGTCTGACCGTGGCCGAGTACTTCCGTGACGAGGAAGGCCAGGATGGTGAGGATCCCCTTTTTCCTCCTTGAGCGTTGAATGAGCAGCATCATTCCTGACTAACTCTGGTCCGGTTCCTTGTTCGCGACAGTACTTCTTTTCATCGACAACATCTTCCGTTTCACTCAGGCTGGTTCCGAGGTGTCGGCTCTTCTGGGTCGTATCCCCTCTGCTGTCGGTTACCAACCCACTCTGGCCGTCGACATGGGTGCCATGCAGGAGAGGATTACCACCACCAAGAAGGGATCCATTACGTCGGTCCAGGCCGTATACGTCCCTGCTGATGATCTGACGGATCCCGCGCCGGCCACCACCTTCGCCCACTTGGACGCCACCACTGTCTTGTCCCGTGGTATCTCCGAGCTGGGTATCTACCCCGCCGTTGACCCCTTGGACTCGAAGTCTCGTATGCTTGACCCTCGTATTGTCGGCCAGGACCACTACGACACCGCAACCAGGGTACAGCAGATCCTGCAGGAGTACAAGTCGCTCCAGGATATCATCGCCATTCTGGGCATGGACGAGTTGTCGGAGGCCGATAAGCTCACTGTCGAGCGTGCCCGTAAGATCCAGCGTTTCCTGAGCCAGCCGTTCACGGTCGCTCAGGTCTTCACTGGTATCGAGGGCAAGCTTGTCGACCTGAAGGACACAATTGCCTCATTCAAGGCCATCCTGGGTGGCGAGGGTGATAGCCTGCCCGAGGGTGCTTTCTACATGGTTGGTGACTTCAACTCTGCGAAGGAGAAGGGTGAGAAGATTCTGGCCGAGCTTGAGAAGAGCACTTAGAGGGATTGGTGGGGGAAAAAAAGGCAGGACATGACGGACGGACCATGTTGTGATATCAGATAAAGTGGTGCGGCTTGTGCTGGAGGAGGGCACGGGGGGAGGCGGGGAGGCCTGTGGGGACCAAGTGGCCTATGTGTATAGGACGAGACCGAGGCTCCCCGGGGAAGTTTCTTAGCTCAATTTAAGTTCCCTTTGTGAGCTGTGTACCAAAGAATCCAAGTAATTTCTCCTGCTCTTCCCCTGCCTTTGCTGCCGCGTCTATCCTGTGATTTTAACACACGGGACACACGGGTACTCCTCTTTGCCATGTCGCCCATGCTGCATGGTGGTCAATGAGCGTGCAGTTTCTGTAATGGCATCATCCAACGTGTCGTGTAAACGTCTTGTACTTAGTCAGGTACCTAGACAAATAGAGGGTAAGGTACCTAGGTAGGTAGGATACATCGTCCCCAACGGGTCATCTCAAGCCACTACTGGCTGTACGGTGAAATCCCCTGACTAGTACAGCCAGCTCATTCTATCAGCCACTCCTCAACCTCGACGCCCATGCCACGGCCCAAGGCCCGAATGACCTCCCAGCCAACGTTGACCCTCCATTTCCCGCCATGATCAGTCGGGTCGCCACCTCCGCCAACGCGCACGAGCAGACGCAGGCTCGACAAGGTGGCAACTGCCATGGCGACATCGCAGTCCAAGGCGGGTCCCTTGCTGTCGGTACTGCTGACATAGCCATCGCGGTCGGCGGCCCACTCCCTACGGAGGGCGATGTAGATGGCCTGCATGCGCTCGAAAACGAATGCGTGCGCGCCGAGGAGCCTCCTGGCTATCTTGCGGTGTTTGCTCCGGGGCCCCCTCCCAGCGCCGCCTCCGCCGCCCCCACGCCGCCGCCGCCGACCGTGGTAATGTGTTGAGAAGAGGGTCAGATCGTGCTTCGTGGCATTATGGGAAGCGAGGTATGCGGAGAGGAGGAGGAGACGCGCCGTCGCGGGGAGGAGGGTGGAGAGGTCGGGCGCCTTGTCTTTGGTGGACGCTGCGACGACGCTCCTGCTGTAGAGTGTCGGGGTGGTCATCTGGCCCGTCGGCTGAGCATTGCTGCCGTTCCTGCCGTTCCTGCTGCTGCTGCTGCTGCTGCTGACGTTGGAGGCAGCACCGGTGGTGCAGGGCCCTTGAACGGTAATGGTGCCCTGGTCGAGGACACTCTCATCCTGTAGGTGGACGCGCGCGGCGACAAGCAACTTGGTGAACTCTCGCGGACCGTGGGTGCCGGCAAGGATGGGGGCTGTGAACCGTGGCCAGAGGGCCGTGCAGGCGTGCCGGAAATCGGGCAGGCTTCGGGCTGCGGCCTTAGTGAGCGAGTCGTGCACGGGGCCGACGAAGCGAGACCAGAGCTCGGCCGTCTCTTCTGGTGTCGTGTTGGGTAGGGAGGGTGGCGGCGTCGCCGACAGAATGCGGATGAACTCTTCCTTAGTATAGTTCGGGAAGTGAATATGCGGCACCGCCGAGATTCTCAGGACCCCTACCAGCGGGCATGTCATGATGAAGATGGTTGTCAGGTTGGGCATCTATATCCCCCCGTAGAGAAACAAGTCAGTAAGTACCTCCGTAGGTAGTCGAGGAGGTAGATGTCGCAGGGTCGACGTCGCAGATCTGGGTCAGATACTTCACGCATCGGAGGATGGAAGCCAAAGACTCACGATCTCGCAAAGACGCGCCAGAGCCGGGAGGAGGGTTGGCGGGGCATCCCGCTGGCGATCAATGGCGTCAAATACCAGTACAAAGCGCCAGCCAAAAGGTCGGTCTTCCCGATGTAGTATCATCCTTGACAACTGGACGACCAGCTGCGAGAGGTTCTCGCACCGCCTGGAGACATCTTCCCAGCCCAGAGAGGCGGCTACCTTGGCCACTGTTGTCTCGAACAAGTGGCGTGCGGTGACGCACTCGATGGAATTGACGACGGCGTACTTTAATTCTGCTGCATCTTCTAGCATGCGCTCAAGCACTGCCTCGGTAACGATACTCTTGCCGGTCGACCCGGTACCGAAGACTACGACGTTGCCACATGGCGCTGCCCTGGGCTGTGTGTATGTGTATGGTGGTGAGTTTCATACCTCTCGCGGCTTTTCATGGCTGTCATGGCTTTTCATAAATCCCATGGCTTTCATAAGCCCCCAACTCCCTCAACGCCCTTACGGCCCTCACAGCCCCGACAGCTCTGGTGTACACGAGTTTGGTTCCACGTACATATAGAAGAGTAGCCAATGCTTTGATCTGGGGGTCTCGGCAGGGGAAAGACTGTGAGAGGGCACTGAAGACGAGCTCGTCCGGAAGCTGGAAAAGCCCAGGCTGGACGGGTTGTCCGACAGAGGTGTCCATTGGTGGTAGGCGTGTATTTTATGAGGAATTATGGGGAGTCAAAGGGAATCGCAATCAGTAAAAAAGGAAGTATCTCGTAGTCACAACTGAAGGTCCCCGATATGTTGTTGCCAAATCTTTCAATTCCGTTAACACTCAGATTAGCCACGTGAAATTTAACGGGTCAACAATCGCTATACCTACCTAGGTATCCGTAGTCCGTCGCAGTAGTAGAGTGAGTTCTCCGACACGCGGCCCTGCCCCGCTAGGTCATGCGCACATACCATGTACTGTACGTATGGGTGTACGTGCTATCAATAAGCACTGGCAGCCAAGCACACCCCCGCTTCAGTGCGTCACCCCCACACCAAGTGGTGGCCTCGGGTGGCTTAAAAGTAAGCAGCAATCGTCAACGTTCCGTGCCCCGATGCCTGACGACTCCCAGATCGGCTTAGGATGAGAAGCAGTGCCGCAGCCATTATGATGGGGCTCAAGACCTGTTCGATACCCGCTGTTTGCTGAGTGCTGCTGACGTACATGACCAGCGGCGTTAACCTTGGGATTTCGGATCTTTTGAGACGCAATCCACGGCATCTTGTGCAGCACAACGGCCTGTCCAAATCAAGTTATCAATTTGTTGTGCATCACTGCCTACCTACCTACCTACCTACCTAAGGTATTTTCTACCTAGCAGGTCGGTAGGTATCTGCCTGAGGTTTCTTCCTGAGGTATCTGCCAAAACTTGTATCTCAGTTGCTCGAACTCTCAGTTGCTCGAACTCTCAGTTGCTCGAACAACCCTATTGTCCTGTTCCGAGCAAGGTATCCGGATGTCGAACGTATTTGGAAGCCCGCCTGGACAATTCAGCGGGGCGACAGTCCCCGTACTCGTCCCAAGTCCCACAGCTCCAGATCAAATGCTGTACTCAAATCTAGAAGACGACATGGGAGGATCACAGGCGTCTGACGAGGGTATTAGAGGCACCGGCGGCATCATGGACGTGGTGGACATGGGGAACACAGAGAACATGAGGAACCTCGGAGGTGTCGTCGAGAACGCCGAAACACATGCTTTTGAGGCAGTCGACAAGCCATATCACTCAAAGCGGCCTCACAAGAAGTCCAGAGCTGGTTGCAAGAACTGCAAGTCCCGGAAAGTGAAATGCGACGAGGCTCGTCCCCGATGCAAGGCATGCACACTCCGGAGTGAAGCATGCGTCTATCTCGGACAAGCATTGGCATCCCCTATAACCGCTCGATCCAGTAGGTCAGCATCCAGTTCGCCACATTCGCAACCAACGACCTCCATAGTGAGCGCGAGCCTGGGCACGAGCACGAGGATGAGCACGGGGACAAGCACCAGCACCAGCACCAGAACGGGCTACAGCACCGGGACCGGCTACAGCACGACGAGCCTCTCCATCCAACCGCTCTTCCAAGCAGTCGGAACAGACGCGATGGATATGAAGCTTCTCTGGTTCTACACCACCAAGGGCTTCCACGCCTTCTCCATCGAGTCCAGCAGGGTGCCCGAGATCGACGAGATCCTGCAGGTCAAGATCCCTCAGCAGGCCTTTTCCAGCCCCTTCCTGATGGACTGTCTGCTCGGCCTGTCGGCGCTCCACATGGACCACATCCACCACGACCCTGTCCCCGCCGACAGGGCCATCAAGTACCGGGCCGCGGCCTTTGCCGGCTACCGGCGCGCCGTCGAGGAGGCCAGGCCGGAGACATTCCAAGCCCTGCTGGCATGCTCACTCCTGCTCTGCGCCCTGGCCACCGACACCTTCCGCCAGCCCGACCCGCAACCGTTCTACATCCTAGACTGGATGGTGGTCTGGCGCGGCATTGGCCTGATCGTCGACCTGATCACGCCGCAGGCCCTGTTCGAGTCGGGCATGATCCTGCTCTTCACCCGGCCGCCCATCAACGAGGACCTTTCCGCCCGGCACACCCCGAACAATCTCCTGTTCATGGTCGCCTCCATCAGGGAGGGGGATGACGAGTTCCCCTACAGGGGGGCATACTACAGCACACTCAAGGTGCTGGGAGCTCTGTATGCAGACCTCGCGCTCGGCTGGTCCCGCATCCTGGAGCTTCGCATAATTACCTTTTTCACCTTCCTCCCCATGACCTTCGTCGAGGCAGCACGTAAGAAGATGCCTCGAGCTCTGGTGATCATCGCACACTGGCTGGCCTTTGCGAAACTGTCGCGGGCCTGGTGGATGGAGGGGATCAGCGACCGGGAGATATACAACATCAGCTCCCTCTTGTCCCCCTCGACTCCGACCTCGGCCTCGACCTCACACTCGACCACCCCACACTCGACCGCGACGGTGGGGATGGCGGCAGGTGGCGGCGAGGACTGGGCCACTCTCCTGCAAGTCCCCCTGGCTTGCACTCAGACAAAGGATGCGACACAGCTCGGCAGGCTCCTCCTCGACAACCGCACCTGGGAACCAGTCGAGCGTGATGAGTACCTCGAGCTGCAGCTCTCGAGGCAGCCCGCAATTGTCGACAACTCCGACTGGGAGTTTGCCCTCTCAGGGAAATGGGCCCGATACAGCGTCACGGTTAGAAAGGGGTCGCCGGCAAGCAGCTCATCCATGTCGTCAATGTCGTCGCCATCACCCTGATCGATGCTCTTGCCTGACTGACTGGCGGACAAATGAATGGACGGGCGGATAGACGGATGGACGGATGGACGGATGGACGGATGGACGGACGGATCGATGGATCGTTCGATGGATCGATGGGGACGGTATACTCTTAAGTCGCCGTGCTATTTATTTACTGGAAGTATTGGAAACGTCACATCCATCTTTCCATCTCCATCTCCATCCCTCCATCTTCATCTCCGTCCCTCCATATTGCATCGCATCAACAACATATTATATCATATCATATCCAATTCCATGTCATCCTCCTTCCCAACCCGACCATCCAACTACACCACCCCCTCCAGTGGCCGCCAGCCGCTAGCCGCCTGCCGCCAGCCTCCAATCTTTCACCACAGCATTCAAAAAGGCAATGAAAGGGGCCATCAAAAAAGGCCATCCAAAATCCTCTCAGAGACCAAACCATAGCTCGCTGGCGGTCAAGTTGGCCGGCACGGAGTGGCCCACACCGGTGCCATATATGCCCTGCACCTTCTCGCCATAGTCATCTGTCTGGTAGCTGGCCTGGGGGAAGTTCCTCCTCGTCGCCGTCGGCGTCTGACTGACCCCGAACACGTTGGTCCACTGCTTGATCTGCTCCTGGTAGTTCTGCGGCGAGATGGTGCTGTCGACGCTGCCGTGCCAGATCTGCATCTTGGGCCGCTTCCCGTCGTACCCGGGGTACATGCCGCGGACCACATTACCCCACTGCTCGGCCGAGGCCCGGGACTGCCCTCCTGAGCAGCTGTTGTTCCACTGGGCCACGCCCCCGGACGACGAGACGAAGCAGCCCGCTGCCACCCCGGAGTAGGCCGATACCGCGCTGATCAGCTCTGGGTACGTCGCCGCCAGAGCATTCGACATCATGGCTGTGAGAGAGAGAGGGAAAGGGGGGAGGCGTGGGGAAGCGAATCAGTAGACAGTTCGCGTCGTCGAAAGGGAAATACACATCCTACATCACTCACCACCTGAGCTGCCGCCAGTGACGTAGACCCTCGCCGGGTCAACCTTGTACTGCTGGATGGCGTATAGGATCATGTTGGAGATGGCTTGGGTGTCGCCGCCTCCGTTGTGGCTCAGCGATCTCTTGCTGGAAACGTCCCAGCAGGTGCCGCTGTGCGGGCTGCTCGGCCACACCGTGATGTATCCCTTCCTGTCCGAGCCCTGCTTCCAAGGGATCTTGTTGTTCTGGAAGTAGGACTGGGCTGTGGACTGGCACGAGTGCATGACCACCACCAAGGGCGGGTTTGCCACAACTTTGTCGGGCACGTAGATATACCTGGGCAATTATGATGGATGTTAGATAATGGAGTCAGTCAGCTGGTCCTGTTGAAGGAAGGGACAGAAAGCAAAGAAAAGCAAAGCAAAGCAGAACAGAACAGAACGAAACTTCAACAACAGCGAGCTCACATTTCGACCTTGGAGGTCGCATTGTTCGGGTAGTTCACCCTGGTCAGGGACGCCCCCATGGCAGCACCCGCAGCCATGAGGCCGCTCATCAGTTTTGAGATGAGCATCGTCGGTCTGTGTGTCGAGGAGCGGTCTATTTGGGTTAGGGGGTGAGGCTGTTGATTTCCAACAATTTCCCCTTTTTCTTTTCCCCCTTTTAGCCCCCCTTTTTTCTTCGTTTTTTTTTTCTCTTTTGATTATATACTCCTGTTTTGTTCCTCTGTATCTTGACACAGCCTTCGTTGAGTGCTTGGTCTGCCTGGGCCCGATCTACCCCAGATTCAAGAGTCTGTGGGGAGGAAAGCCAAGACTTGGGGGTTTTATAGACAGACCATCCACCTCGGGGAACGATACCCAAGGATGGGTGATATAACAGAAATGACTAATCATGGCTGACGGGAAAGTCTCCCCCGCATGAAACCCACATGGGCATGGGGAATAGCCGGTTGTGTGAGATCATCGAGAGAGAGAGGTCGGTAGGCACTCCGTAGGTAGGCAGGGAGGTCGGATACTCAATTTCGAGAGGGGATTAATAACTTCCCAAGGTAGATATATGTACCCCGGATAAGGGAAATCTTCCGTTCTACTCAAGTTACCTAGCACCTACCTGGCACCTGTCTAGCACCTACATAGATCTGTTCCCGTTTGTTTGTTTCCATCAATCGGGTAAAAGCACGACAGCAACCCGCACAGCAGCCTCGTACTGAGCCTGCAATTGGCGAAACAAGACGAGGGTCGTGATTGGGCAATGGCCCAAATCTATCGGTGAAGAGCCATATTATAAACGGAGCCCCCTATACTCCTATATCGCCCTTGATCCGGTACTCAATTATATGGCACCTGGGTGAAATTCGAAAAGGGGATGCCGAGGCCGAGTTGCCCCTCTCTACCCACCCACCTTTGGTTGGGTACTTAGGACTTGACTGCTGCCTCCTCTCATGTTGCCATGGTCTCAAGGCACGGGAAAAGGGGAGCATCTCTATGATTACTGCCTTGTTGGTTATGACCAAAACTCGGGGGGTGGAGCGAAGAATACATCGAGACGCTTCTTCCTCGCACAGAGAGTCCATGAAGACAGCGCGGGTTTTGCTGGGTGCTCCACTGGTAAAGAGCTATATATTTAAGGCAGCAGGGTAAGAAACGGAAAATGAAGTACCTCCCGAAGCATGAAAGCATCGTATGAACACAGACTGAACACAGAACGCCACCCGTCCGCGCTGAAAACATCAAATTGCTTGTACATAGACATACATGCCTGTAGCGGTCTAGTCTCTCCGCCCCCTAGAATCGGTACTTCGTCTCCTTCCTCTTCTCAGCGGCTCCGGCTCCGGCTCCCCCTCCTCCGGCGCCACGACGATCTTCATCCCGCTTCTGTCGCTTCCGGCTTTCCTGCGCTATCATCTCGGTCAGATCGTCGTCGTACTGCCACTTGGCCCCGACGCCCTCCTCCTTGCGGCCCTCTTCAAACTTGCGTCTCAGCTCGTCCTTGCTGATGCCGTCGTGGTTCAGCAGGGCGTCCGGGTCCAGCGCCACGTCCACGTCGCCGGGCTTCTTCCGCTTGCGTCCGCCGTCGTCATCCTGGCCCAGCACGGGCGCCCCGGACCTGTGCTGGCCGCCTCTGCCCGCGCTCTGCTGCTTCGACAGGTCGTACACCCTGTCGCTGCCGAAGAAGCCCTGTGCTTGGGCCCGCCTCTCGGGCACCACAGTGTAGGCAGACCGGGGGCCAGCCGTCGACTCCTCCGTCTCTATGCCGCCGCGCCTCTGCTTGCGCAGGTCGAACTGCCCGCCCATGCTACTCTCCACACCGCTGGGCCCAGCGCCGGCGTAGTCCGTCGTCACAGTGCTGTAGCCGCCGGGGGTCTCGAGGCCACTGGGCGTCTGTAATCCCCCATGTGGTCCACCATGTGGTCCCCCATGTGGCCCACCCTGTAAGCCCCCCGGCACGTCGCCGTCCTCTTCCTCTGCCTCGTCCTCGCCCTCGTCCTCGTCCTCGTCCTCCTCCGACTCTTCCTCCTCCGACTCGTCCTGCGGAGGCTGCAGCTCGCCCCACAGCGTCCTCTCCACGGGTTCGCCGGAAGGAGGGGCCTGTTGGTCTGCCGGCTGCTGCTGCCCTGGTGCCGAGCCCGCCCCGTTAGGGTTCGCGTTCGTGTTCGCCGTCATGATCCCGAAGATGTCACCGCCGAACAGGGGCCGGTTGAATTCATCCAGGGGCGGCTTCCCCCACTGGCCAGGTGCAAAACCCCACGAGGCGCCGGGGGGCAGGGGCGCGTTGAGCCCCGGGATCTTCAGTGTCCTGTAAGAAGGGGGAGGGCCGAACCGCTGCTGCTGTAATAGCCACGGCGGCGGGAAGCCCGGCTGCATCCCTAGCGCGTCCTTCAGCGCGTCACTCAGCTCTCCCGGCTTGAAGTGCCGGTAGTCTGCCTCGTATTCTTTGCCCTCGTGGTACACATCGCCGAAGCGCGTGAGCGGGGGCTTCTCCTGGAAGCGGAAGAAGGCATCGTAAAGCTTCTGGTAGTCGATGTCGAGCTTGCCCATCTTGGGCTGCACCCTCTCCCTCTGCTTCTGCTTGAGTGTCTGCTCCGCCTGCTTCTCCAGCACCGCGTCGCGCATCTCCGTGATGCCCGTCTCCGCGATGAACTTGGGCAGCCTGAACGCCGGCTTCTCGATTCCCCTCTTGCTCGACAGGTACTCGCGCTTCAGCGACCAGTGGCTGGGTACGGGCACAATATTCCGCTGCGCCTTGATCTGCACCAACAGCCGGGGATCTGACGACGAGACGTCATGCCACTCCACCACCTCGGGGTTCTTGACTAGCGCCTTCAGCTCGGCGATCGAGAGCTTGTTCAGCTTCTTGCGCTTCTTTTTTGACAGCTTTGCCTCCCCGTTTGCTTCGTCGTCTTCGGATGGGATCTCGTCGTCCTGGTCAAAGAAAACCTCGCCCTTGTTCCTCGAGCCAGCGTCTCGCGGCTTCCCGTCCTCGTCCAGTGGCAGGCTGAATTTCGTGAGGATGTCCTTATACATAGCATACGCGGGGTCGTCCTCGTCGAACACGTCTACTGGACCGTCTGCCGGGAGCTGATCGGCAGCATCCCCATCCTTCTTCACATCTAGGCTATCTGTGGACGAATCTGGAGCCGGGGCCAGAGTCGCCTTCACCTGGTCCGCTCTCTCCCCTGTGCTTTCACCTGCCTTCTCCCCTGTCCTGCCATCACCATTGGCATCCTCGGGGATTTCTGAAGTAGTCTAAAATCAAAAAGAGAAAGAAAGAAAGAAAAAAGTGTGTGAGCATTGAGCGTATCGTCATACAGTAAAATAAAACCTATTACTTACTTGTGTCTTGGCCTTCTTTTCTTCCTTTTTCTTTGCCCGCCTCATTTGGTTCTTCGTCATCTTCGGGGCCGCCATTATGGACGGTTTCTGTATGGAAAAGCACCACCAGAGGAAAGCAATAGAGGAGATAACAGAGAGAATGAACCAAGTCGAGGGGTTACTATCGTAAAGGCGTGCGCGCGCAGAGGATACAAGCCCGTTAAGCTGTTCAGTACGGTTCGTACAGCATGCCAGAAACTAATTTCGCGTCTAAATGTGAACTAGGAGCCTGGGCTTATCAGCACCTTATCACCTTGTGTGGCTAGTGATGGGGCGATCGCTGCGCCAATGCAATTAACGCGCATTGGCATCCCGACACCCCATTATTCCCGTGTTCGAAACTGAACACCACTTCATGAGAAGGAGATTGAGAAGGCTTCTCTGGCCATGTCCCGCTGGAGAAAGTTTTCAAAGTCCACAGTTACGCATTTTATCTAAGAGTGAGAGATACGCTCTGCCAAGAATCTAAGAGGCAACGAGAGTATTCGCATTACAAGCATGCAATCCAATGATGCGAGATGTATCAATGCACATAACCTAGCCGCCATGCAAGCCCCAAGTGATATTCCGTTCAGGATCGGATACGGGTTCTTTTCAGGGGTTGAGGGCTCAAGATTCGCGGGGCAGCTTGTGCACCCTGTTAAAGATTTAGGCGGAGGCCTGTGCCAGGATTAACAGAAATGACTTGGGCAACGCAAAAAGATACCTTGAGGATTTGAGGCTGAGAAGGGTGGCGCGTGGCCAAATCCGATTTCCACTGGTGGAGGCACTTTGATCTTAATTTCCATGGCGTTGCCATTAATCGCCAACTGCCATCATGAACGGGCCAAGAACAGACAGAAGTCCGAGTACGTGAATGCTTTGAATGGGTGCTGTGTTTTCCCAACCTCAGCTCGCCCATCGACTTCATGCGAACATGTTGACAATCGCAACGCGAAGGTCACAATCAGTTTTATCTATCATAAGAGGACAGCGCTCTAACACTTATAGATAGTGTGGTTCGCGCTGCGCAAACACAACCCGATAGCCGCAACAAACCCCTCGTCCGACGAACCTCGTCTACGGAAGTGACGAAATCACCTAGGTCGCGAGTGACCCAAGCCGAGAGAGAGACTCTTCACCTGCCGATGGAGAAGTTTCCCGACCTCGATGTCGGCGCCAATCCTCGGAGTGTCAGCCCTGCAACACTGAAAGGCAATCCCAATAGCAATGCCAATGGCAGCGTCAATGGCAGCACCAACGGGAGCATCAATGGCAAGACGGATTTTTATCATCAGCCTCACCAGAGCAACCAACAGTGGCTCCCCAGGACAGACAGCCAGACGAGGGGTGTGAAATGGGGTGGCATTTCGCAGGCCAACGGTCGGAGTCACAGTCACGGCAACGGTCATAGCAGGCAAAAGAGCATAGGGGATGCTATCCGCACCATCAGATCGCGCCATGGTAGTGTCAGTCAGAACGCGCACGAGATCGCCGACGCCCTCAAGGCGCCCGTGTCGCCCAGGTTGATAGTACGCAAAAGACTTTTCTTTTCTTTCTCCCCTTGTTATTCCATCCCATGCCCGCCCGTCTCGGCGTCCATATCGGCGTCCATGGCCGTGTCCATATCCCGCTGTCGGTTCCCCGTAATCGCCTCCCAAATTGGAAGTCTACCTTGGGCCATGTCATGCTGATAGATGGTCACCGCACGCTTCTCTCGGCCCGATTCTCTGTTGGCGTAGATCCTTTGTGTGTTGTGGTATGCGTCGTCGGCGCTCACCAACACGTCTTCCAAGTCGATCTTGAACGCCTTCGACAAGCCAGCCACCCTGACGCTGGTCCAGTTCGCATTTGTCTCGTCGTACTGTCTGCTGCTGTCATGGCTGGCGTCAGTCTTCCCGGGGCTGCGGCGGTCCATACCGGCTCTCAAACACGGCGTCAGGTTCCCCACCCGTGAGATCATCCAGACGACCCTGCCCCTCGCCGCTTTCCAGATCTTCGGGCACCTCCTGAGCTCCACCGCGACCTCCAAGATCCCCGTCTCCCTGGTGCACACAATCAAGGGGCTCTCGCCTCTCTTCACCGTCTTCGCCTACCGCATACTCTTCGACATTCGCTACCCGCCGGCGACGTATCTCTCCCTCGCCCCCTTGACCGCGGGTGTGATGCTCGCCTGCTCGGGCAAGCATGGGTTCGGTGGCGAGTTCCTCGGCATCCTGTATGCACTCCTAGCCACCATCATCTTCGTCACGCAGAACATCTTCTCGAAGCGGCTGTTCAACGAGGCGGCGCGCGCCGAGGCCGAAGGGCTCGGGCACAGGTCCCGGAAGCTGGACAAGCTGAACCTGCTGTGCTACTCGTCGGGCCTGGCCTTCATCCTGACCGTGCCCATCTGGGTCTGGTCCGAAGGCTTGGGCATTCTGGGCGACTTCCTGTACGACGGCTCGGTCGACCTCAGCGAGGGGCCCAATTCTTTTGACCACGGCCGGCTGTTCGTCGAGTTTGTATTCAACGGGACCTTCCACTTTGGGCAGAACATCATGGCCTTCGTGCTCCTGTCCATGGTCTCTCCCGTGACGTACTCGGTGGCCAGCCTGATCAAGCGGGTCTTCGTCATCGTCATCGCCCTCATCTGGTTTCGTAGCCCGACCACGAAGCTGCAGGCTGTCGGGATCGCCCTGACCTTCATGGGGCTGTACCTTTACGACCGTACCAAGGAGGGCAATAAGGCGGACCGCAAGGCCCAGGCCATAGCACAGGCCGGCAAGAACGAGCCGCTCCTCCCGCTCAGCACGAAGCATGCAGTCAATGGCCAGACCACCCTGGCCGGGCCCGTGTTCGAGAGCCCCGTCGCGACAAGCCCGGCACAGGCTCGGCCATATGTCAACGGTTATGCCCTGCCAGCCAGGACTGAGGATATCAAAAAGTCAGACGACCAGCCGGGCCGTGGGCGCTCTCGGGGTGCCAGCACAAGCACATGGATGCCTCCAGGCACTCGGCAGGAGGACACCTGGCGTGCGAGCGACAGGGCGCCGGTGGCTCTGGCGGCTCAATGATTCAACTGGATTTTTTTCTCCTTTCCTCTTCTTCTCTTTCCTCCTTCTTCTTCTCCTCTTTCCTTCTTCTTCTCCTCCTCTTTCCTTCTTCTTCTCCTCTTTCCTTCTTCTTCTCTTTCCTTCTTCTTCTCCTTCTTCTTCTTCTCTTTCCTTCTTCTTTCCTCTTCTTCACTTTTCTTCTCTTCTTTTTCTCCTGCTTCTTTTTTGTTGCTCCGACATCCAACAAATAGCTGGAGAGAAGACAGCAGGAGCCCGACGAACCCTGGGGTGTGTATTATTGTTGCATCTTCATTTTTATCTCTTAGGATCAAAAAAAGAGGCTGGCGTTCTGGGTTCCTTAAAAATAGACACGCACGAAATGTACATGGTAACTGTATAGATTTACCAATGGATGTCATGGCTCTTTCGACAAACCCCTGTCTTTGTCTGTTCTCTCCTCCAACTGCTTTCGCACTCGTGTCTCTTTCACTTTCGACGACGCGTCTGTACTTTCATTTGAGGTACTAACCAATTGTCGCACTACCAAACGGGCTCATGGCCAGAAAGCAGGAATGCACGACCATACGTGAGCTTCACAGAGATGCTACAATGTGTGTGCATCAGCTACCCACCTTCCTAGGTAGGTAGTTCCCTCCTGAGTGTCAATGTAGGTAGGTAGGTAGATATCCAACAAACCTCATCACATCAGCGGCAGCTCGATGGCTTCGCATGTGCCTACAATTCTACAGACCCCAAGGCTCAGCAAATATGACTTAGAGCTTAGGCAGGTAACAATTGGGTAAGCTAGGCACCTAGGTAGGTTAGCTAAGTACCTAGGTAGGTACGTATTACCCGCCATTGATTCTTCCCAGTTCCCACACGCGGTCATTTGGGTGGTCTCAGCTCATTGTCACCCACAGCCCTCGCAGACAAAGCTCACACTCCATCAACAACTTCACCTTTTATTCCTAACACGGGCCTAGTTAATGAAGGCTGACAACATTTCTTCAGAGGAATACCTAGTATCCATGCAATGGGGAATAAGCTATTATCAAAGAATAATGAGAGTGCTCATGAGTTTATTCTTATAATTAGGGAATTACCATCTCACGTTAATTGATCACTCGACAGAGAATTGAGAGAAAATATATAAAAAACCGAGGATTGCAGGATTCATGTCCATCCATGCAAACGGCCGTATCGTGACTCTTCCTTCCGCATGTCGATGAGAAGAGAAGACTCTTCCTGGGGATGCTGCTCTCATTCATTTGGGTCAACACTCTACGCTGCGGACGCCTGTCATGCTGCCCGATCCCGAGAGCACACTTAAGTACCTAGGTATTGAACTTGGATTGTGACCAGAGGTGGCTGACTGCAGAATAGCTCCTGTTGCAGTGGCCTGGAATGAATTATGAATGCTTTCATACGAACAAACAATGTGTAACGCTCCGAGTCGCCCTCTCGCCGAAACGAGACATTGTTTTGTCTCTAATTAATTTACGTCGTTCGAGCTCGGAGTCCACAGGCAGTTGCTCGTGGGACAATCTAGCTACACGAGACGGTTTACCGCAACTTTCAGACTCCCAGTGTCTCACTCTGCTATCGGGCTGTGTATCTCTTGGTAGGTTCCATCGCTGATACTGGTTCTCTGATTAGACTCGGGTCGAACGTGAAAGAAGCTTCTACGTGTGCGTACCTACCTACCTAGGGAGCTAATTATTCAACCCAACTGGACAGCCTCGACTTTCAACCCAGAAACTTGTATGCATCACTGCATGCTTACTGGAGTAATAACGCCAGTCAGAATTGTGAATCCGTGACCAGCCTTGAAGCACAATACCAAGGGCTGTGTGCTTCCAAGTAATTAATTACTCTTCAGTTGTTTTTATTTCATTATGAGGAAAAGGGTACCATAGTGATCAGGATGGAAGTTTACATATCGCAGTTTACATGAGTCTACCAAAGCTATATATCGTCTACTCTGAGAGTTAAAGTTCCGCAGTGGCTTCACACTCCACCACAAGAATTGGTCGATAGTGATGGATACGCACCCCAAACATTAATCATATTATCTGAAGCTCGGGCATGCCGATTTATCCCACCGACGGAGTAGATTGAGCAATAAGAAACTAGGTAGGTATCTATCCACATTCCCTGCGGACCTGTCTATGTCATAGCCTCATAGGTAGAGGTAGAGGTACGCACAACACATAATTACCGGCTGCACCTCTGGAGGTCTAACTCCCCTTCAGGGCCTGCCCGCCGCTCTTGAAGAGCGAGCTCCGAAGCATCTTGGCTGATGCTCGTGCTTGAGGTGCCTAGACTGGGTAGAGAAGAGTATGCTAGGTAGGTAACTTGGTACCTAGGTAGGTAGGCAAAGGGCGGGGGGGAGAAAAAAAGAACAAAAAAGAAAAAGGAAACGGAGATCTAAGTATCCTTCTTAAAGTTTTACCTGCGCAAATAGCAAGTAAACAAACTGGGCAGACGCATTGAGCGAGATATTGCTCCGGCCTGAAAGAAGAGAGACGCCCGCTATACTAGCTGCTGATTAGTTGTCTTTTGTTCTCATCGAGGGTAAGCGACGACGGCGCAACAAAGTTCTCCCTAGAGGGGAAACCTCGATGGATCGGCAAAAGCAGGAGCCGAAGCAATCGGAGGACCATAAGATCTGCTGCTGCGCCGGAGGAAGGGTCCGGTTCAAGTCTGTGAGTGTTTGCGTGGGTTGCCACAGCCAGAGCATATCGGACCCCTGAATTTGATGTGGCCTTTGGATGTTCAACTCTCGGTTGACACGTCCGCAAGTCTGCAAGTGCTGAGTTGGCCGCCGCAAACAAACTCATATTCTCAGAATGAAGCAATGGATGGCGATGCACCTCTGATGCAGACCTCACAAGAATGGGATGAGACGAGCCAAACGGACTCACAAAACCTCGTGCTGTCATGCCCGTACTTGGTAAACCATGAGCCGGGAACAGTAAAAGAATAATTACTAACAGAAACCCAGGAGTCATATGGGAAAGATATACTTAAGAGTGGAATGTTAGATAATTACAGGGGATTAGAGAATACCAGGGACTTGGGGCTGGAAGGAGGGCCAGAGGGCCAAAAAACATGGGATAACCAAGCAGAACCTCAAGGGAATAAGAAACCACCCGGAGGTGGCAACAGCATGATGTGGCCTCCAAACTACTCCTTCCATACCACGGGTGAGGGAGCGTGAGGACGCACGAGCCAGCCCTATGATTTTTTTTGGGGTTTTTGGGTTGGCTTTTACAAGGGCGCCGGGTGCTGGAGTGAGTGCCTTCATGCCGTTATGTCGACACGCCGCCAATACGCCACCAGACATGACACACGGTTGACGTTGGCATCTCACTTCGAGTCCGATATGATGTGTGCGCAGCATGCTGGCATATTTACAAAGCGATCCAGTGGATCAGTGAATGGGTGGATCAGTGGATCGATGGCCCAAATGAAGAGTGGATTATGGTCCTTATCTCTTCAATCGTCTCAATCTCGTCGGATTTGCCCGGCGGTTGGCCTCCTCCAAAAGACGGCTGACGGCCTTTCCCCATCTGCCCGTCGTGATCCTCCTCGCCCCGGCTAAGGCTCCAGGCTCCAGGCTCCAGGCTTCAGGCTCCAGTGCGGGCTCATGCTCAGGCTTGGTCCGAGCCTCCCCAGCCTTTCGCCTTTGTCTGTTCCCGCCCTGGTGCCTCTGACTGTCTTTGTGCGCATTGATCGCAGAACCAATCTGGACTTTCGACAGACACCTTGGGATTCGGTCGCAGGCAGCGGGCATGATACAGACGCCGGTGACAAGCCTGCAGGATTGATATGTGGAAAGCATTAGCACGAACTCCCATCGCCTCATATGTTTACCTACCCCTGCTTTTATTTCAAACGGTGCGTGCGTTACCTTGTTGGAGCAGATTAGCACCGAAGGGCCCAGAACTGGCCTGCCGCAGAGGGCGCATCCAGAAGAGCTCTGCCGGTTGGCCGCCTCGCCGGCCGGGTCTGGTATCGGTTCCGACTGCTGCGACCCCCCAGCCGCCTTGCGCTGGGTCCTCGCCTCGGCCAGGAGTGCCGTGCATTCCTGCACAGCCGCTTGGGTGACGGAGCCCCTGGCCAGTAGCACCGACATGTGCTTGCCAAACTCTACCAGCCGTGACTCGGACGCGATCAGCCATGATGCTTTGGCGGCAACGAAGCCCAGGAAAGCCCGTGGGAAGTACGCCTCTGAAGACAGGCGCTTCCTGAACATGAAGCCGTCCCACTCCTTCATGTACTCCTTTTCGCCTGCGAGGATGTCGACAAAGTCCTGCAGGTGATCGCGGTGCTTCTGGATGAGCCAGTCGTCGTCAGACACGATCTGCGGCACCTCCTGCCCCGGTTGCAGCAGGCGCTTGCTCAGGGGGTCGAAGAGTGGCTGCTTTATGTTGGGGATCAGGGCGGGTTTCTTCTGCACAGAGCGCGGGACTAGTGCCTGCCTCTGCTGCTGCTGCTGCTGCTGCAGTTGCTGTTGCTGTTGTTGTTGTTGCTGTTGCTGTTGCTGTTGTTGTTGTTGTTGTTGTTGTTGCTGCTGCTGCTGATGTTGTTGTTGTTGTTGTTGTTGCTTCTGCTGCTGCTGCTGCTGCTGCTGCTGCCGTTGATGCTCTCGAAGCTGTTGCTGCCGTCTTAACCTGCGGGATAAGGCTGCCTGGCTAGCCACATTCAGACTCACCTCGTTTAGTACGAGGTTGTTGTCCGGGCCCAACCGTGATTTCACCCATGAGTCGTCGCCGTCAAGGTAACTGTCCAGATCCAGCAGCCCGACGGGCCGTCCGAGTTGGTAGATCCTGGGACGCAACCTTGGGATGCCCGGAAAAGAAGGCCACAATGAGCTCATCGAGATTGTGACAAGATGGGCATTGCCGTGTCCGCCACGGCCCTGGTACGGTTCAAACTCGAAGTCATAGTGCGGGTGGCACAGGAAGTGCGCCCTCAGCAGAGTGACAGACTGGTTTATGACGCCGCACACACAGCAGGCGAGGCCCTCCACCATGACGAGATCCCCCATGAGGCTGTACACCACATTTCCTCCGTCCCCAGGCTTGTCATACTTACTGTCCAGATTCCTGCGCCTCTTGCGCTCCTTACCCTGGGCTTTATCACTCAGCACCTTCAAATTGTAAACTTTACTGGTTCCTCTGGCCCTCAGCCTGGACCGGCCGGGGGTCATTTCACCATCTGCCTCGTCATCTAGCATATTTTCGTCCTCGTCGCCGTTGTGCGCGTTGCCATTGGACCCTTGTCCGTTCAAGGAGCGAGAATCCCCCGTCGAGTGGCTAGTTGTGTAGCTGTTTGTGTAGCCGTTCGTATAGCCATTGATTTGACCTTGTATGTTGCCGTTGGTGTGAGCATCCCCATGATGGTGGCCTTGACCGTGAGCATCGCCGTTGGTTAGCCTCCCGTTCGGGGTGGTCGCGAGCCTCGGGTCCTCCGACGGATCAATCGCCGTGATGCTAGAAACCAAAGCCCTCTCTACTTTGTTCTTCACTCGCCGGGCCGCGAAGCCAGTCGTCCACCTGATATCCGCGTTCAACATGAGGTCGGTCGGCTGGGAGTCACGCCACAGCTTGCTCCTCAGCCGCAGCTCAACCGATGTACTCGAACGGGGGAAGATGTCCTTGAAAGTCGCAACCAGAGAACACAGGCGGGGGGGAACTGGGCGTCGGGTGAAGATGTCCGCTTCGTTCACGCTGATCAGGCCGGGTGGCGGCCAGTTCGAGTCCCCTGCGCTCTCGATCTCAAACATCATGCTGTACGAGTCGGCCAGGTCGAACACACCGTCATCCACCCGCTCAACCAAGAACGTCTCCTTGGGCACGTAGAAGGGCTGCCGGAGGTGAATCCTAGCCATCTGCGCAGGACCGACAGGGTTCTTGTACGTCACGATATCGCAGACCCGGCTGTCGCAGAGCATGATCACCGGCTCGGCGGCTTCATACCCGAACGCGCCGTGACCCATGCTCTCACAGCACACGATCGTCAGCTTGCACCTGGCTTGGTAGTGCATGGCTGCTGCGGGGATCTTGTTGCCGTTGAAGCCGTCGTCGAACTTGACGCGCAACGTCTTCCTGTGATAGATGCGAAGGATCTCGATGCGCATTGCTCTTGGGAGCTCTGCTGGTTCCTCTAGGAGACAGAAGTTGTCTATGCCGTAGTCGCCGTAGCGCCGACGTTTTGCCGGACGCTCATCCTGAGGGAACTGGGGGTCTTGATGGTCCCGATCCTCCTCAACGTAGCCCACCCGGTCGACATGATAACCGGACCGCGGCGTTGGCTGCAACCCTATGGCATGGTTGATTCCAGCCAACAAATTCCTGCGCAGGAACGGGAGGTTGCGCTGGGTTCCGTATTGATTCATGCTGACGGGCCGACATCAGTGGCCGGATCGGACCCAAGAAGGGGGTTGAACCAACCCGGTTTGCGCTTGCTGCGCGGGCTCGGCGACCTAGCGCACCTTTTTGTGTCAGATGCTAGGTGACGCCACCCCTTGCCCTATGAGGAGATGGTAGCCTTGGTCGCGTTTGTTCGCGTCCCCTCTGCTCGCTCACAGCACCACCAAACCGTCCAGCTAGCCGAACTGGACAAATGAAGTCACTGCTGGCGCTGAGGTGACCGCTAGACTTGACCAAGTATTAACAAAGTTGCCGATGAAACAGGAGCTTGGGCTCTGAAATAAGATATGAGATGGGAGAGACGGGATAGGTATGTATCATTAAAGTAACAAAGCAGTGGAAGGTGCCTTCGAGGGGTTCCTAACGCCATAAACTTCCAAAAGGATCTTGAGATTGAATGTGAAAGGCGTCGCCATGGGAGGGGTGAGGGTTCCTTTGTCTACCTAGTTTGGTTGGTCCTTTGGGAGTTGGGGACTGGTCACTGATGAGTGATCGGTGATCAGCCAAATGTGTCGGACGAGGTTGAAAGGTGACCGAAAACGTCGAAACTAAAGCAGAGGCAGCGGAAGAAAAAGAAAGGAAACGGCCCACCTGTCCACGGACTTTTAGGTTGGCGATGTCGAGATCCCGGGGCGACAGTCGCTGAAGATGCGAAAGACGCGTTCAACACCCCGGCCAGTTGACATGGCAGGGGTTCAAGTGGACAAATGTGGAGGATTCCACGGATCGCGACAACAGGTGAACACCTGCGGCCAATGGCTCTGTCAAGGAACCAGCCCGACCTAGCCAGGGTTGTCTCTGTGGGACCCATTTACCCAGTAGGGTGGCTGCTGCCAATCAGATCTCAGCCTGTGAACGGAATTATGGGGCCTTGCTTTGCGCCTATGTGCATGGTCCAGCGGTAGATCACGTGTAAACGCCCAAGCCAATATCGATACATGTACGTACTAATTACATTCGTTCGCAGTATGTATACATCAAATACCTTAGCTACCGACATACGACGCAGCAAACTCAATGACGGAGTAACACAAGGGTGATTTTCTATTTATTTGTTTTGATGGGACAAATACCGTAAAATACTCTTCAGCTAGCTCTTATGATCGCTGACTGGATGGATAGCGAGGTAGGATACACTGTACATGGTAAGATACCTTTCTATTTCTCTTCTCTCTCGTCTCTCGTCTCTCGTCTCTCTCGTCTCTCTTCTCTCCTGTCTCCTGTCTGTTCTGACTATTAACGTCCGTATCCATGCCTGGGCACAACATAAGTGCCTGTAGGAGGGCCCCCTACGGAGTCGGCTCTAGGCAGCTAGGTAGCTAAATATGCAGGTTTGAACCCGGCGTGAGAGCAAGCGAGACAAGATCGTTCCTCTTTTATTTCACCAGGCATAATTGTCATCGTCTCCGTCACGATCGCCATCCCAGTCGTCATCCGACATGGCATCATCACTGTTCAGGAAGTCCTCCATCGAATACTGCGTCTCCGTGGGTTTCTGGTTATCGAATCGCAAGTCCACAACCTCGCAGAGCCCGTGGACGAAACAGAGCGACACGCACTCGGGAGAGGTCGCCACGTCGCTGTGGCTTGCGGCCTCTCCGTCGCTTTGGTCTGAGCCCTCAAGTTCATCGTCCGTGCCGTCCTCGCTCTCAGTGTCGGGTTCCCGATATGATATCCGGCCGCGGTCGAGCTTCCTCAGGCCTCGTGTAGCGCTGCTAGCGCGCGACGAAGAGCTGGAGATATTGGCGGATATCCGGCCGCTCCGGCGAGATGACTTTTGCTTCCTCGGCCGGTGCCGACGCTCTCCACCTTCATCTTTGTGAGTCTTGCCTTTTCCGTACACGTCCGCCAGCGATGTCCACGGCTCGGGGTCCTCGGCCTTCCGGAGGAGGCATTGCTTAAGCCTCGCTTCCCACTTGTCACGGATCGCACAGCGCTGCCGCCAGGGAATGTCCAGCATTGCCTTAATATTGAGGCAGCGCAGCGAGGGAAGGTCTGGCGCACTGTCAATGAAGGATTGGAAAAACATCTCTGCGGCCTCAGCGCTCCACTTCCGCATGTTCTCCAGCTCCACGACCTGGATAGTGCGGGGCCAGATGGGGACTTGGTCGGGCAGGAGGAGTTCGTCGTAGATGGGATTCGAGTCGTTGTAGAACAAGTGGTGGTTGTAATACGTCAGGTTCATCCGCAGCGATTCCAGCCTGGGGCAGCACACCCCGAGAAGCGGGAGGAAGGAGAGGCTGAGGGACTGGTTGTGATGGAGGCTGAGGTGCCGCAGCTCCTGGCCGTGCGAGGTAAGGTATGCGGCCAAATCGTCAGCTGTGACGTCCCAACAGTTGATCAGCTCCAGGTGTTGGATTTTCTTGGGCAAGAGGGGCAGGAGGAGGTCGTTCGCTGCAGTGGAAGACTCGAGTACTAGGTGTGTCAACTCGGGGAGCACTTCGAGCAACACCGCGAATTTCTCAGCGTAGTTCTTGTCGTTCGCAATGACCTCGGGATCGTCAGCGCTCTTGGCATTCAGAGAGGGCCTCTGGAAGTTGACGAAAGTGATTTTTCGCAGCGTCAAGAAGCTGGCTGAGCAGTGGATCGATCGCAGCGTATCAAGAGACATCTCCGGGCCCATCATTCTGGCGCTCCACCGCCATTTCTGGAGCCGAGTAGGGCTTCTCTCCTCATCCTGAGGCGGCGACTCCGTATCGGACGACCATGACTCGGGGACGTTGGCGGAACCGCATGGCTCTGCTGCGAGAAGCTTGAAGAATCCCGTTGGGTAGGCCCATCGGAGCCGATCATCCAGCTGGCGATAGGGGGATTGGTCCTTTTGATGGTAAAAATCAAGATCAACAAGGCGGGGACAGTTCTTGACCAGGTTCTCGATGTCAAGGTGGCGGCCCTTGTATGTCAGGGATGCGAGGGCACCGACATCGATGTGAAGCGATTCTATCTTCCGACGGTAGTTGAACATGGTTTCCGACGGTGGTCTCGATAGAAGCTCTAGCAGATTGTGGGCCATCGAAATGGTCAACAGTGGTGGACACCTGTACAGCGCCGTGAGCGCCGGCTCAGCCCAGGACCGACATGTTGTGCTCGCCTTGAGCAGCCAACGCACAGAGTCGCTTTGGTCGAGCGGTGCGGCCGCAAAAGTGAAGATGTCGACTAGGATGAGATAGGGCAGATTTTGCCATGGAAGCGAAGGACAGTCGGCCTGGGGTGCCGTTAAGACTTTTTGGTCGGCGAAATCGGTTGCAGTGAGGTCGGCGATGCCCTCGGTCACCTTGGCGAGCAGCTTGACCTTTCGTCTCGGGGGTGAGTACCTGGACAGCGTGATCTTTGAGCCGGTCATAGGCTGCACAATTGCAGCCTCGTGTGACCTCGTCCTCCTGGTCGGTCTTACTTTCTCATCGGCTGCTGTCAACAGACATGAGCCACTCTGTACTTTGCGCCTTAAATCGTAGCTTCGGTGACCATCCTGATCGCCTGTGTCATCTTCATCTTTGTCATTTTGGTCGTCACCTTCGCCTTCAGCTTCGCCTTCGTCTTCGTCTTCATCATTGAGGTCACTGTTATCCTCATCGTCTTCTTCCGACTCCTTATAATTTCGGGGAGGGCCGGAACGACGCGGCCGCTTTGAAGCTAAAGAGTCCACTGATGGGATGTGAGAAGGGTGAGCCCTCCGTTTGCACCCAGGCGACAAGGAGAGATCCAGTTCACGGCTGATCGCCACCGCCGGTTGCGAATGGTCTCCGGTTTGGCCCCGGGCCGAGTGCGGAGCCACACGGACGGAGCTTCGTGTGACTCGACGAGCCCCGGCAGTGGTAACCGTAGCGCCCGGGTGGCGGGGCACCACCACAGATGAAGCAGGTCGCTCCTTGGCAGCTCGGGGTGGGGCCCGGCGAAGTTGCATGAGATCGCCCTGAGATTGAGGCGCCATCACGCTGACTTCAGTGAGACCGGGGGTGCGAGTCGAGATTTGGAGGGAACGAAATATAGACAAGCGACTGAGTAGGTCTGTCTGGTCAGGTGCAGGGAACAGGTAGTGGCTCTGCATGCATGGTGTAGATTTTGTGTACACAGAAGTGGCAGATTTCACGAGTTCAGAACTTTGGGAAGCGCTCTTGAGGCTTTGATGAACTTGACGATCCGAATGGATTAGTGGGGCAATTGCCACTGGTGGGGAGCACGTGCATGTTGCTAGAGTGGGTCGTTGAGCTCTTCTTCACCATCATGTCTCCAGAAGCCAGGCAGGTGGCATGGATATCATCACCTACGGATAGTGACGCTAGTGTACCAAAAAGCAAGCTGGAGCCGGACTTGGAAATGAGCTTTTCATGGGTTGTGGGTACACTTTCCAAACATACACGACCGTGTTGGGTATGCGAGGTTGCAGAAGCAAACTTGAATACTTTGCGAAATACGTGCGTAGTACATCGTAATGAGGTCTTAGTCATTTGGTGGTGACCGTGCTGATCCAGGCAATCTACCAAGATGACCAGGGCTACAGCGCCGGGGCCCAGGGGATATCATTGATACGTACAAATAATATTCACAACCCCAACGCCTATTCGTTCACTCCCTACCATCATCATCCCTGCAAATGAGCAACAAGATGTACTGCGGTACTGCCTAAAGGAAATGCGAGGGGGAGCCAAAAACAGGATCATGCAAAACATGCTCCTTCCTTTCGTTGGCGGATAAAACGTGAGATGGCCACCTCATTACCCGCGCGCCTACCCACCCACAACTTCGGCAGGGTGGGTTCAAACCGACCAAGGAGCCAGTGGAGGGCTATGAAAAAGAACAAAAAAATACAAAAGCTGGGGAGGTGGGGCGGAAAAGAAGAAAAAGGCAGAAGTTCCAATGAAAGGGTGGGTGTATGCTCATGCAATACGAAGGGAGTAAACATGGACATGGTATATGATGTGTTGCTCAGGCACCGTTGACCACGGGGATAATGAGCTGGGGTTGCCATTCGACGTTCTCACGCTCTGCCCACCGACGCAGGATGCTGAGCGCTGTGGCCGCGGCCGCCCCAGGCTTTGACCAGGGGCCAAAGTCCGCCTTCATGGAGCTGTCGCCGATCCGGGTGACGCAGGCGTGCGCGTTCACCCATATGTCGTGAATTTTCCTCCCATTTTGCATTATCTTGGCGCCCACAGTCTGGAGGTCGTAGAGGTAATATATCCGGACTAGCTCCTCTAGCACAATGGCGTGAAGCTGCAAGGTCAAGCCGTCCAGGGCCTTGTAGTGGCGTGTGAAGTTCTTAAGCTCCCCGAAATGAGGCAGCAGACTCTCCCACAACTGGAAGTCCGCGGCTTTCCCGTCAAGGTTCCTTGCCTGATTCATCGTATCGAACGCGACCATGTACGACATCACCATCTCCAGACTCAAGGCTGCCGCGCGCTTCTTGTCCGCGCTGGAGAGGCCGCTGCCGCCTTCCGTCTTCGCGGCAGCACGGTGATTGCGCAGGATGTGATCTCGCGTGTGCTTTAGCTCCGTCCCAAGCTTGCTAAGGTCGTTGGACGTTTGGCGAATGGCTAAAGCAGGAGCTGAAAGGGTTCTTGTGCCATCGCCGTCATGGCTCGTCGGCGGCCGGTCCCGGTCGCGATCCCGGTCTCGATCCCGATCCCGATCCCGGTCACGGTCTCGATCACGGTCTCGGTCACGGTCGACCGCCCCAGGGGTGAGGCTGGTGGTGTCCCCAGGCGTGTGTGCCAGGGAGTTACTGGATGCTGCCCTAGACATTGCCGTGGCCGTCTTGAGCGGCGTAGAGGGCGCCGGCGCCTTCGTGACAGAGATGCTGTCTGACATCTTGGGCCGCTTGGACGCTGTGGGCTCGCCTGACGCTGGCAAGTCAGGCGCACGCGGCCGTTTCTTGGCCGGTGGTGACGCAGCCTCGGTGCTCATGGCTCGCTCCCTCTTAAGAGCCTCCACCCTTGACTTGGGCTGGAGGGCCAACAACCGCTGGATTGTCAATGCGAGCTTCTTCTTGTACCGCAGACGCACCATGAAAGGCCGTGCTTCCTCAGCATCCCCCACGGCCTGTGTCCTTTTGTTCGAGATGCTTGGCGGGCCTGACGCATGGCTGTCCACCTGGACAAGGTCGCCTTTCAACGGGATGTTCTTCGTCCGGGCAAGCTCCTGCTCGACAATGGGCGGGAGCGTGGGCGAGAGAAGCGGCGGTATTCTGAGTGGTGACTTGTCCGCCTTTTCACTCTTCCCTTGTGACTTGGGTTGGGCGCCTGCCTCGGGAGGTCGCTGCTTTATTAATGCTGACATGCTCTGGCCTCTGCCGTCGTGGTCGTCATCTAGTGACAGTCGAAGAGGGGACAACAAAGGAGGGACTGAAGGCTTCGAGGACGGTTCGGGCTTTCGTGCACCCGCACCTACGGCCGGCGCCTTCACACTGTTTGTGTTCCACCTCTGGGGTGAGGAGGCCGAGATGTCCCCATTCTTGTGGTTTGCTGCGAGGGTGCCGCGTCCGCTGTTTAGGGGTTTCAACGTGCCCGCCTTGACATCTTTTGGGTCTTTGTGTGCGGACTTGCTGCTCTCCTGAGAGCTTGGAGCAGGATGTCTGTGTCCGGACGAATCATAGTTCAGAGTCCGCGAAGATACTTCCGTCTTCCCGGACGCCTCAACCCGCATCTTCTTGTGCGGTCGACCTCCGTCTGCAACGTCCGGGGAGCCCCTCACTGCACCTGCATCGCCATCTGGCGAAGGAGTTCGTCCATTCCTCGGCGGGTCCCCAGGCGGGTCTCTCGACGGAATGCGGGATCTATGTTCACGGGGTAGCCTTTCGGGTTAGCACGCGACATGAGACACGACAGGCTAGTGGGTTGGTGCGGTGCGCTGGGTGGGTTCTTTTGTATTCTTCTGTTCTTTTGTTTGTCCTACCTCTTGTTCATGTCCTCCCGTGCGGTAGGATCCGAGCTCGCGGGGACATCTGACGACATTCTCTTGCCTTCGACCATGGCTCTTGGCGCGCTCTTGGCCGGCTTCGGCTCATCTGTGTGCTGTGTCCTGCCACCATCCAGCTTCCGGGGCGCTGCGGCGTCCTGCGGAGAGAGCGACAGCTTCTTTTTGCTGTTTTGGTAATCTTTGAAGGACATCTTGGTCATGGCTTTCTTTCCTTCTTGCCGCAAAGCAGCCGCGCTTGTATTTGGTGGACTGACGGCCGGTGGTAGTTCGGGCTCCTCCCGAATCTCATAGTAGGGTCGAGTCAAGAGAATGCCACGGTCGGTGTCCGATAGGAATGTCGAGTACTGTAGGCTGGAATGATGCTGCCAGAAGTCTACTGGGACAGGGTAGCGGCGACTTGGCGAGATCGACAGATGGTGCGGCCTTTCGGGCAAGATGCGCTGCGCAAGGCTGTTGATTCTTTGCGCCGCAAGATCCATCTTTTTGAGTGTGTACCATGAGGCGTATTACGTCGCTTTCCGACCGCAGAGTTCTTGTTCGGGTTCGTGTCTGTGTTTGGTCTGGCGGGTCGGGAAGGACAAAGAAAGGGTTGCGGAATGCTGAGAAGGGGGGGGGGGGGGGGGGG
>PYSP01000041.1:62839-102429 GCA_003049395.1 Pseudohalonectria lignicola
GGGGGGGGACTGTGTCTCTTGTATGTCGTGTGTCGTATGTCATATGCGGCTATGAAGCTTTGAGTCCAGCTACGCCGAAAGCTATCCCTGGCAGCCCACTCGTAGCTCACGATATGTCTGTCCGCCTTTGTCAATATAAGGCGACAACGCGACCCAGCGACAATGCGACAATAGACAGAGGACGGAGGACGTCACAGTGCCTTATCGCGCAGCGCACCGATAGTCTGTTGTTCTGGGGTGGCAGGAGGCGGCACCGGGGTAAAGGGAGGAATGGAGAGACAGGATGGGATCGCAGATTCGCATTCGCAATTCTGTCCGGCGCGAAGTGACGCGCATCCTTCATGAGCCATCAAACGATGCGCCCGCCGCCCAATTCATTAGCCGGTTTCCAAAAAGAGCAGCCTCACGCATCCCATGGCAGGTTCGTGCCAAAAGCTGATGCTGATCTGAAGAGAATGATAAACACCCACCACTTTGATGCAAAAGCGCAGGCTTGGGGGAAGAACGATCGTGGGGAATTGCACCGGCTGGGATGTTGCTTAAGCTCGAGAAGTGCGGTGGAGGCGGAGGCGGAGGCGGAGGCGGAGGTGGAGGGATTGAGAGAAACAAGCGCGTTGTGGTTTCCCTGCCGTCAACAGCTCCTCACAGAGGCCCATTCTAGAGGCGATGCGGCATGAAGAGGCATCTCCCATAGCGGGCGACAGGCGGGGGAAAAGTGCTGCACGCGACTATTCGGCGGGATGTTGCCAGAAATTGTATTTCGGATATTGATGGTATCAGTGATGCTGGAGTGAGGCGATCCAGTCTCACGCCGAGATAAATACAAGGGTAGGTGGTAGGTAATCCTGATAGGGAAGCGCACACAACTACTACTCGGTACAGAGTACGGATCCAGAGTTATTGAGTACCTATGCAGTCGTAGGTATGTTCAGATTGTTGCGAAGCCTACCTGTCTGTGCTAGTTTAGGTAATCGGAGTGGGGCGGATCGCGCTCTCTTTGGTACGTACTACTAGAAAACGGCAGTGGACAACCGACCCATGTAGCTCAATTGCCGTTTTGGCTCCGGGCGGCAGTACCCACTCAATCTATCGCATCGTCGGTGTAAAAGGATGCCATTCGTAGGTAGGTATGTAGGTAGCGACGGGAGCCTCTTACCTGCCTTCTCGAATGCCTACCGCGTACAACAATGGATCTACCTGTGAAGAGTTAGGTATCTAACCCACCTAGGGACGGTTACCAACTCCAACGGCGACGGGACCTTGGCGGCGATGCAGGTGGCAACGACTTGTCATAGATTGCATACTATAATACCGGGCTCGATAACAGCAACTGTCACGGCACCGCAAGAGGAGCTAGGTTGCTAAAGAAGACGTGTTGTTGCGCAAGAGAAGAAGAGGTCTAAATGTACAAGAGGAGAGGCAGAGTCCACCTAATATATGGCGAGCCCCCTGGCTGACTAACCCTGGTACCATGACAGCAACTTCGAGTTACCTTTTGTGAGCTTGGGTGTAAATGTGCCCAGGCCTGCTAGGCAATCCAGAAAGGTAATAGATACCTCCAGGAGGTGGATAGCAGTTAGACTTGATCATGCCCTTGAATCGACCGATGTTTATTGTCCTCCAAGAAACTCCAACATCAAAACACTCCAAAAGGTACTATCTCGGCTCTTCCCGATCCTTGGGCTTTCAGAGCTGTCCCCTCCGTTAGGGGCCCTAAGAACTAGTGTCGGTGCCTGCATGAGCGTTCTCAAGAGGAAGCTCCCATCCATCTATCTTACGCCTCCTTGGGAGCTTGCAAGACGAATCGGACCAAGATCCGGCAAGATACATCATACCACCGGAGACAATTCCACCGCTATCATCAAGGCTCACCGTCACCGGCACCCTTTGCCCTTCGAGAGAGTAAAGAGCGAGCATGTTGCTTCCTTGGCTCTGGCTCTCATAAAACAACCCCCATTAGTGCCCGTTTAGGGGAGCCAGCTTCCGCCGCTTAGCGTCGTGACTATCACCGATCGCTTGCCCGAAAGACCCAGACCGCTCTTCGAGAGCCTTGAGGCGCTTCATGAACTCTGCATAGTTGGATTGCAGCTGACTGATATCCCCGTCCACGCGACTGAGGCTAGGGCTTATGTGGGCGACGATCTGCTCGTACATGGACTTGCTGGTGAGGTTGTTGTACTGACTGTCAAGGACCTTGACCATGTTTTCGAGGCTATCGAACCTTTGGTTAGCTGTGAGGGCCAGGGTATCGTATCTCTTGTCGAGTTCGCCCTTGATCGAGGATCTCAACTGCCCCAGCTCTTGAGCAGACACAGCCCCAGGCTGAGCCGCGGCCACACTCCGCTCCTCGAGGGCGTCTAAGCGCACCCTGATCCCGTCCGTCCAGCTCCAACCTCCGACCCGCTCGTACAAGGCCGTCTGAATCGTCTTCATCTCCTCAACAGTAGCTGGCAGCGGCGCTAGCTTGTCTAGGTCCTCCCGAAGGCTTTTGAGGGAGCGATCCATGTATGGACGTTGGAAGGTCAAGAACTCGGCCATTGTGTCCATAGCTTCAATGTCGACCTGCGTGAGCAATTCCTGGTGCTCCTTGACGAACGGCTCCATCGTCTTGATGCTCTCGGCGTGGTCATCCATCCCGCTACGCAGTTTCCTGAATTCTTCATCTTGCTCCTTAGACTTTGCATCGAGCTGGCCCCTGAGGTCCTCGAAATCCCTCCCGAGGGCGTGGGCCTCGCTGTTCTTGGATGCGAGAGCCGACCTAAGCTCATTGTTCTCTATCTTCACCTTCTCCACCTCCGCCTCTCGCATCTTCCGTTCCTCCCCTAGCCGTGCCAGTTGCTCTTCAAGAGGAGCGAACCTTTTGTCCGACTCGGCGCTGTGGTCACAAGGCCGACTCTCCTTGGTCTGAATGTCTGGTATGGCTTTGACTAGGCTCCGTGCTAGAGAGCGTGTCATTTGATCATACGTCTCATTAGTCTTCTTAAGCTTCTCGTCAAGCTCATCTCGTTCCCGCTTGTAGTTGTGTATGTGCTGTTTTTGGAGGTCGGATACGGAGGGGAAATCAGTGTGCATGCTCTCGGTTCTCGAATAGATACGCTCTCTCGACTGGATCTGACCCTCGAGGGTGGATTTTCGAAGCTTGAGAGCCATCCTCTTCTCCGCCACCTCTCCAAGCGCCCGGAGAATTTTGGCCACCTCTTCTTCCGGGTGGCCACCATCGCTCCGTAAGCTCGAAGTGCTCGGATTCGCCATTGACCCTATGTAGGTAACATCATCAGTACATAGAGGGCGGATCAGGGCGGATATCTTGGCACAGAGGCGCGCAGGCCAGGAAGGTAACAAACCGGAATCGTGACTCAGCGTTGAGGGGGCTCGTGTCGTGCGACCCATGTTAGAGTCGTTTCTAGGCCCGGAGGGGATAGTGCGAATTCTATCGCGGTCGCGGTCGCGCCCACCGTCTCGGTCTTTCTCACGGTCTCGGGCCCGGTTGTTGTCGGTAAAGTCTCGACTATCGGCTCGGCCGCGATCACGGTCACGGTCATGGCCGCGGTCACGTTCACGTTCACGTGCTCGGTCTCGGTCTCGGTCTCGGTCTCGGTCTCGGTCGCAGCTTTCATCCCGTTTATATGAAGACACGCCTTCATCCCGGCCCCTTCGAAAGGACTCCCTGGACCCATACCCGCTGCTGTAGAGAGTAGTGGCTCCTGATCGGTGCGACATGGCGGGTCCGGGGCTTCCTATATGGTGGGTGATGTTGGTGCAGGGCTTGGTCTGCTTGCTTAGCAAGGCTGACCGCGTCATAGAAGCACAGCAACCTCCGTTAGGGTAAGAATCCCGGAAGTCTAAATCCTGTCAACAGGCAGTTGGAGGAAGGTGAGTGCTCGGGCAACGGGGGGGTTGCTGTAGTTTGGTGCTTCTTGCTGCACGATGGGAATTGAATAGAGTTCGGCTGCGTGAGACCGTTGAGAATAGCATTACTTACTGCCCAAGGTAGGCAAGTAGGTCAGCTAGATACCTAGATAGAAAGGCAGGCACCTAGATAAGCAGGCAAGGAGGGTTTAAACTATTGATTGAAGGAGAAAAGAGGAAACAAGGAAACAGCAGAGGAAAACGAAGGTATGAAGGTCCTAAAAAAGAATGGGGTGCAGTCGGCGGCTACCCACTGGTGTATGGGACGTACATGCTCTGAGGTCCGTACTGACCTCCAGCATGGCGTGTAAGGCAAGGGGAAGTCGGCAACCAGTAATTAGCAATCAGCTAGCGTTTGGACTTGAGGTGTGAAAAAGATAACTCTGCTTCGCATTCGCAACCACAGCCCTAAGTAGGTACTTTGGGCTTCGCGACAGCGATTGACACAAGCATCCCTGGTGCTACAGGACTCCAATTGTGATAGCAATTCCGCTACCTTGGAGTGAATATGTGTGCGGATAGAAGATGTTTCGCCGACAAAACTTCTCTTAGCGCGCTACCTTGCTACCTTCATGGTATCCAAGGAAGATCAGACCTTAGTTGTTCGCAACTTTGGGGCTGGACGCGTTGGGTTGGATGAGCTCTGTTCATCATGGTCTAGTGGAGTAGTACGGCGGCGCTTAGAATTAAGGGCGGAGTCTATGAATATTATGGGACTCCTAACTACCTAGGTAATTCCGTACCTCCTCATACGAAGTACCGCCAGAAAGTGACCACCATCTCGCACCGCCAGTGTACCGTGCAGGCACTCATGGCGGTGAACATCCCAACTTGGCGGCGTCGTTGGGCCTTACCTGGGTGCCCGGTCGCCAACCCCTTAGGTACTTACGTAGTATGTACTGCATGACACTTGCTGCCACCTGCCACCAGCTACAATATCATCGATACGGCTACTTGCTAGCTTGGTAACCTACCTGATATGCAATCCGTAGATTTTATCAACACCACACCTGGCTTGGATCTGCAAGTGTTTCTGCAAAATCGAACTGTCGCATCCGATTTCGTACATTTCTATTGAAATTACTTAGTCTGGCCAACTAGCCACGCCTCCGCCATTTGTTCCCTTCGGACTACTTCTCTGATTGTAAATCCTCTTGGCTTCTACTCATACGTCCTGGGCAGCAGGCGAAGGCCCCAGACAAAATCATGGCTGCTGTAGGCACTACTATCCCACCGCCGGCGGTTACCCTCCCAGATGCGCATGCGAAGATGCTAACAGTTCGCTTATGATGCGCCTCGCGACTACACAGCCGGTGATGACCGTCTCCGAGACAAAGGAGCTCCGTGGTCTTAGCCTCATCGCGGCGCATTCACACATTCGCGGCCTCGGTGTGGACGCAGACACCCTCGAGCCCAGGGCCTCGTCCCAAGGCTTGGTGGGCCAGGCAAAGGCGCGCAAAGCAGCCGCCGTCGTCCTGGAGATGATCAAACAAGGCAAGATCGCTGGGCGTGCCGTCCTGATCGCGGGCCCGCCAAGGTACGAGGAGCTGAGACCTACCCCGGAACTACCCCGCCTCATCTTGTCGCGCTTCACTGGAGTTCGTGGTATTCGCCAGCGTCAGCGAGGCTGACATGTGACCTTGCCCCACGGCCCCCAGCACCGGAAAGACGGCGATAGCCATGGGGATGGCGCAGTCCCTGGGACCCGACGTGCCCTTCACGACGCTCGCGTCCTCTGAGATCTTCTCTCTGGAAATGTCCAAGACCGAAGCCCTCACGCAGGCCTTCCGGAAGTCGATCGGCGTGCGGATTAAAGAGGAGAGCGAGATAATGGAGGGCGAGGTGGTGGAGATCCAGATCGACAGGAGTGTCACGGGCGGCGCCAAGCAGGGCAAGCTCACCATCAAGACAACCGACATGGAGGCCATCTACGATATGGGGAGCAAGATGATTGACGCCATGACCAAGGAGCGGGTGATGGCAGGCGACATCATCTCGATCGACAAGTCGTCAGGGAAGATCACCAAGCTTGGCCGGTCGTACGCCCGGTCGAGGGACTACGACGCAATGGGCGTGGACACGAAATTCCTGCAGTGCCCGGACGGCGAGCTGCAGAAGCGCAAGGAGGTGGTGCACACGGTCACGCTTCACGAGATCGACGTGATCAACTCGAGGACCCAGGGCTTCCTGGCCCTGTTCTCCGGCGACACGGGCGAGATCCGCAGCGAGATCCGAGACCAGATCAACACAAAGGTGGGCGAGTGGAAAGAGGAAGGCAAGGCTGAGATCGTCCCCGGCGTCCTCTTCATCGACGAGGTGCACATGCTCGACATCGAGTGCTTCTCGTACATCAACCGCGCCCTCGAAGTCGACCTGGCGCCCATCGTCATCATGGCGAGCAACCGGGGCCAGTCGCGCATCCGCGGCACCGACTACAAGTCGCCGCACGGCCTGCCACTGGACTTCCTCGACCGCGTCTCCATCATCACCACACTGCCCTACAACCAGGATGAAATCAACAAGATCCTGGCCATCAGGGCTCAGGAGGAGGAGGTCGAGCTCACCCCGGACGCCCTCGCCCTGCTAACCAAGATCGGCCAGGAGGCCGGCCTGCGCTACGCGAGCAACCTGATCACCACCTCGCAGCTCATCAGCACCAAGAGACGTGCCAAGCAGGTCAGCATCGAGGACGTTCAGAGGAGCTTCAGGCTCTTCTACGACCCCTCCAGGAGTGTCAAGTTCGTCGGCGAGTCTGAGAAGCGCCTGATTGGGAACGACGGCGCTGTAGATTTCGCAGTGACTAATGGCCACGGCGACACCATGGATACCAGTTAGGGTAGGTGCCAGGTCGACGGCTGGAACACCGCGTTGTTGGTTGGTCCACGGGTTGGTGTCCGATTCCAACCCCTTCCTTTCTTTTTCTCCCACCCTTTTGTCCTTTCACTCTCTCCTCCCGGACCGCCGGGTGGGGGTGGCTTTTGTTTAGAGTATAGGCGTTACGGAAGAGCAAAACGGCACCGACTAGGAAGCTTTTGCAGGGGATTCTTGCCCCATAAAATAAGTACAGGGATAGTACAAAGCGGCAAGGGTTCTCTCTCAACTCGTTCGTTCAACTTGTTCGTCCCTCGTCCTTTTTGCGTGGGCCAGGGGCCGTCACTACGAATGGCATAGCCTTCTCCCTCAGAGGAAGTCAGCCACGCGTGTCCATGCCTCCTCCTCCCCTGCCTTCCTAAATTCGACGCCTTCACCGAAGTACCCAGCGTCATACCAAGCCTTCATCGCGGATGTGTCAAAGGGGCCCTGCTTTGCTGCACCGTCCCTGCCATCAGTCCAGCGGTATTCCCACTGCGCATTCGTCTGGTCTGTCCCTGTCAGGCCAACTCTCGGATGCCCTGTTCCGCCCTCCGCCTTCTGATCCTCGCCCTGGGGCTTTGGAGGGTCCACCCAAGCTTCGCCGGTCTCATTCCGGTACTCCCTCATGAGCATCCCCCTCTCTGTATCGTAGATGTCCTGATGATCTCTCCTAAGCAGTCGGTCAGCTGCCTCGGTAACGGCAATAATGGCCGATTTGATGCGTTGCTGTTCTGGATCCTCCTTGTCCTTGTCCTTGTCCTTGTCCTTGTCCTTGTCCACATTCATTGCATCAGCGCTGTCTGCTCCGCCTTTCTGCTTCTTCAGCTTCCACTTGGGTATCTTCTTAGTCTTGAGCCTTGACTGGCCTTTCCCAAGTCTTGCCAGGGCTTCTAGTGGCGTCTCGCCCTTTTCTAGGTGAAGGATAAGCGACTTGATCAGGTCAGACGTGATGAAGCTGTCGTCGTCGATCCGTTGCTGCCGCAGCTCTTCCTCGCGCTTCTCGTGCGCGGCAGCTGCCTTCTTCATGTCCTTCTTCTTAATGCCCTCAAGCCACTTGTCATGGATGGCATCTGCTTCGGCGGCCTTGCGGATGTAATTGCCGGTCTCGTCGAACGCGCCTTCCTCCTGCTCCTGCCTCATATTGAAGGCATCGATCTTTGGCGCGTGTCGCTTTAGACCACCAGCGCCAACTTCCTCATCAACCGCTTCCTCCTGGATAGCAAGAGCTGCCTCCTCCTCATCTTCGCTGCTGCCCTGGTCATCGTCTAGCGTGACCTGGCCACCGCTCTTGCTTGTATGTTCCTCCCCCTCAATGTTTTTGCGATCTAGGAATCGAACTTCTTTACCCTTCCGTTCAGTCGCACTCATAGACACCTGGGCTTTGGACGCAACATCTTCCTCAGCGTCCTCAGCAAACATGTCATCGACGTCATCATCGTCCCCATTGGCTCCAGCGTCCTCTCCTCTAAGCCTTGAATCATAGTTGTCCAGCTGGTCCAACAAATCGACCGGCTTGTCGGGACCCCGCGCAGACTTGGCACTTGCACGGGTATTGAATGTGTCGTTGTCAGAGTCGCTGTCGTAGCCATCAATGTTGACAGCGCCACGCTTCGTACCAGCCCCGCTTCCCACGTCGATGACATCCGCCTCAAGAACATCATCCTCATCGCGACCATCCGAGTCGGCAACCAACGCAGAAGGGTTGCGTACGTCGAATTTCACCTTCTTCGAGGGGACAGACTCATCACTGTTGTCACCGTTACCATTGCGTCTCTCGCCGTGATGCGACCGGGCGAAAGCCTCTCCAGCTCTCTTTGGCCTCGCTGCTGAGTACCTCGATGACATCGTCAGCACTGGGCACCGAGAGAAATGCAGCTCCGCGTGTACGGCGAGGTATGTGCGATTGCAGAAGTCGAGAATATGGCGTCCACGGAGTGTCTGGTAGCCGTTGGAAGGCAGAAGCCTGCACAGGTGGTTATTCTGAGGCGGCGTGGCGGGAACTGAAAGTCGGTACCTGAATGGCACAATTGAGCTGACCTGGGGGTAGTACGTACTCATAATACAAATCCCTAAGGAGAAAGCAAGTATCCTTCACCGTGTGCACAAGAGGCTGGTCTCCAGAATCCAGATGCCCAGTGAGGTCCACAGCGGGGCAATTACCGACGATAAGTAGGTAGAAGGTACATTAGATCAGGCACGGTTAGTACAGTTCTCTGTAAGCAATTGCAGAAAGTACCTAAGTATACAGTACATTTGTGCGAATAACCCATGCTTAGTAAGTGGGGAGCTGTCATTGAAGTGACCCGGGCCAAGTGGCTCGCTTTCCGCCTGCCGTTTCGTCATCCAGTTGGATTGCCTGACACCCAAGCGCAGATACCTGTACATCCATACAGCAGTCAGCTCTTGCTACGGAGTAAATATCATATCATCCGACACCGCTGATCCACCTACTCGGAGCAAGCTTCTAACTTTCAAGCTGATACGAGACTCAAGCTCAAGCTCAAGCACATAGACAAACTATTCCCACAAGAAGCCCAAATGGTCAGTCGGAGGCAAATGCGGCTCGCCCTTGCAAGTGGACCAGAATCAGTTAAGTTAGTGGCGTATGCTAAGTCCAGATTTTGCCCGCAGTTTCACCCAGACAATATGTATCAGCAGATGGCGCGGGGTGGTCGACGCCCAATCGTCCAGCGTTTCGACGAGTACTATCGATGTTACCCCATGGTCATGGCCCCCGGAGCCGAGCGCCCGGAACTGAACCACGGCTCCAAGATCATCCTGCCAGCATCGGCGTTGGACAAGGTTTCGAAGCTCCATGTCCAGTGGCCGCTGCTAATGGAGCTCATAAATGGAGAGAACGAGAAGCACACCCACTCGGGCGTCCTGGAGTTTGTCGCAGAGGAGGGCAGGGCGTATCTGCCACAGTGGGTTCGTTGGGATTATCCTTTCCTAATCGATAGAAGGGGGGAGTTCAGCCACAGGAGGCTCTCTCCATCATGAGCATGAGGAAGTGCAAAGGAAAACAGAGGCGCTGACTGCCCCTGGCCTGGCCTGCCGTGCCCACCACCCAGATGATGCAAACTCTGCTGCTAGACGTTGGCGATATGATCCAGATCAAGTCCACATCGCTGGAGCTCGCCCGGCTGGTCAAGCTGCAACCGCAGGCGGTTCATTTCCTGGACATCAGTGATCCAAGAGCCGTGCTGGAGAAGGCGTTCCGAAATTTCGCCACCCTGACCAAGGGAGATGTGTTCAGCTTCGAGTACAATGACGAGGTCTACGAGATGGCAGTGCTGGACGTCAAGCCCGAGACACCCAAGATGGGCGTGAGCATGATCGAGACGGACGTGTCGGTCGACTTCGCCCCTCCTGTCGGTTATATCGAGCCGGAGAGGCAAAAGGGCAGCGGAACCAGCACGCCCAGGAGCACCCGGGGGGGGCTCCCCGCCGGTGGGATGCTTCACAGCCAGGGCGGCATGGCGCAGGCCATCAACTACGAGGCCATCGCGCCGGGCAGCGCCAAGGCGGCCGCGTCCAACTTCCTCGGTGAGGGCCAGCGGATGGGCAGCAGCAGGAAGGGGAGCAAGGCGCCCACCCCAAAAGCCTCCACCCCGGTGGCGGGCACGTCGACGAATCAGAGCGGCAGGGAGCCGCCCCTCCGGCGGACCAACGGGCCCATGCCACTACGTCTGCCGCCGAACAAGCTCTTCTTCGGGTACGAGATCAAGCCCGTCAAGTCGGACACAGAGAAGGAGGAGGAAAAGGAGAATGCGAGGAGGCCACACTTTGCCGGCCAGGGCCAGACCCTCCGAGGCGTGGCCAAGCGCAAAGGGGATGGAGACGAGCAGGCGCCAGAGAAGAAGCAGAGTGAGGGGCGAAGACTGGATGGGCAGAGTTCATCATAGAGTGAGTCAAGTAGATCCGTTTCCCGGCTTTGGGCTCGGGCAAATTCATTCTCGGTGTGTAAGAGAGATTTGAAGCATTCGCTCTCGGTGGTGGGCATGTGGATGTACACCCTTCTCGTCTTCCCTTAACCCCTTTTTTCGGTTGCTTTGGTGGTCCATAATTTCAGCCCTCATCGTTTTTCTGGGATCTAAACTGACGATACTTAACCTGTATGTAAGCTTGCATTGCTCTTCACAATGGAACGTTCTCCCTCTCCAGATCTCCCTGGCGTGGCCCGACAGGCCTTTTGCAATCGAATTATCCTCCAGATATCCATGGCTTGATACTTCCACAACTGATCGTTAGGCCAGCCCCAAGTACCATCAACGGAGGAAGGCACTCACGCATATACCGGACGAAGTGAGACAAATTCAGCGTAGGACTTGCTGTCGACCAGTGCTTTGGGCTTCATTTCCCTTCATTTCAGGGGTGGTGGCAGTATGGCACAGGCTGGCTCCCGCTAAGAACTCCATGTTGTCAGGGCTACGAAGAAGATTCTCGTCTGGTCTTATTGTTTGTATAGCCTCTTGTTCGAAAATAAATGCCAAGGGACCTCTCCGTTTCGAAAATAAAATGCTGGAAAAGAAAGGGTGGGCTCTAGAGATACGGCTGTGCCAGTTGTGGGTATGCCTCCGAATCCTGTACTAGACTAGACTGCAACCATCTAGAAACCAGCCCGACCGACAGTCAGACCCGATCCAAGGCCCCAACGGGACAAGCCGAAGAGGTATCAACACAGCCATGCCTAACCTAAAGCGAACTTGAACTAATCTCAGTGAATACTTTAGCCTCTTGGCCGCCAGGAAGCCTGAGAGCTGGAGACATACCGTTCGTCAGCAGCGAGCCTAAAACACCGCCCTGTAAGGGAAAAAGAAGAAGGACGGGAACCTAAGTGCAAAACAGTATAAGCTCACGTCATTGCCTCAAAGATTGTCGACAGGCTCGTCATTTTTCTTCTCGATCTTCACATTGAGGTCGAGGTTGTCGTCCCCGTGGTCCTCGGCCTCGTCAGCCTCCTTGTAGAACCCACCCTTGGAACCGCCGCGAGTGGGCGCCACCCGCTTGGTGGCAGGCTCAGAAGAATCCTTGGGCAGAGCACGGGCACGCTTGCGCTTGCGACCACCGTCGTCGGATGCACCTGCCCCAGCGACACCGCTGGCGGTACGGCGGGTCTTGAAGTCCTTGGTGATCTTCTTGGACCACCGAGAGCTGTTGATGCAATCAGTACCACAGGTTTTGCAAAGGATGGAGTTCACGACCGTTACGGTGACATCTCGGTGGCATCCTTCTCTGGACTCCGACTCACCTCAGGGCCTCCTTCGTGAAGCCGTAGCCCCAGGCAGTCATAATAGCAAGGACCTTGTTCCACTCCGGCCGGACCTTGAGCTCGGTGCTGCTGTCGTCCTCAGACAAGAGAGCAAAGACAAGGTCCAGCTCAGCGCCCGCACTCCACGGCGTAGCTGAAGGAGCCATGATGATTGAGGCGTTGAGAAGGGTGGTGGGCAAGGAGTAGTTGAGTGAAGGTAGCGGAGTGGAAGACGAGTCCGTCGGTCGGGATTTTATCACTTGGCTCTGAATCGAGAGTTAGAGTGGAAGGTGAGGTGACAAATTGAAGGAGAGAGGTGTTAGTTTGTGGGGATCTTGACAGAAGTTGCTGCATGAACTTAAGTAGGCAGGTTTAAATCAAGTCGCTTGAGGGAGGCAGGTGTGGTTAATGTGAAAGAATGCTAAGGAAAATGTAATCTAGTAGGGCATCGTCCTGTTGGCTTAAGATGCAAGGGGCCGAGAACCACCAGCCTGGAGGAAGATAGATCCACTCAGAGGCGCCCTGGATTGGCACCGGCTGTGTTGTATACTTGAGGTTCCGTCTTCGCCTTCACAGCGCTCTCAACACTGTATCAGCTGTCCTGACTAGCTGGGTATAGGTTGATGGTGTTGGTGGAGCAGGCAACGTCCTTGGCCAAGTATACCTATGCACCAGCGGACGCTCAGCACCTTCGGCGAGAGTGAGCATATATCAATTAGGAGGAGACCCGCGGACCGAAAACGGCAGGAGACAGTTGGTGATAGAGAGGTACTTTAATCCTGACTATACCTCCGTCAGCACGTGAGAAGCCTGGATTATATCCCCTTCCTTTGTGTGGTATTCAGTCCAGCCGTATAGGACTAGGCAGAGAATTAAGAATTCCCTGGAGTCACAGCCACGGCAATGTTTGGGTTCAGATAGGTCTCTGTAGAAGAGATTGCCCACATAGTACCTATGGAGAGATGCATGCAATGCCTCCCTGAAGGGGGTTCCGGACTCCATTCACACAGCTCTGTGAAGCTGGCTGATTCAACATGCGGTGCCTGCCTTGGGAAATGGGACTGTTGTGATATAACCTCTCATTGTGCATAGACACCTCATGCTTTCATGATGAGGCATGAATGTGTTCAAATACCCGGTGGATGCCTTCATGATAGCTCTCGAGAAATCCATACGCGATGATCAGCCCATAGGATTCCATGTATCACTCTGTGGCATTGCAAAGAAAAACGAAGTCCCTACCAACGCATTGCTGTGAGCTCTTGAAGGCCAGGATCTCGAGAAAGACATTGAGGAGAAGAAGGTGAGATGGAGAAAGGGAAGAAAAGGCGAGCTAGTAGTAATACACTCGCTCGCGGTCCTCCTCGGAGTCATAATAATCCTCCTCCTGGTTCACTTCCTCCTCGGTTTTCACCGCAGTCACGGGTTCCTGCATTCCATCATCTCGCTCTTCTTTGGAGACCGCCTCCTCCTTCTGCACAGGAACCGGGTTGGTGGAATCATTAGAGCCATGCTCCTTCTTGACCTTTAGAGCGGAGGTCGAGCTCTTCTGGACACGACCTCCTGCAGTCTTGTTTCCTGCGGGAGTGTCGGCCTTCTTCCTCGACCTGGCAACCTTGGGTGTGTCTGAGCCACTGGCATTGGTGCCGAATCCAAGCTTCTGCTTTATCTGACGGAATCGAGCCTGTTGCATGATTCAAGGTTAGTTCCTCCTGTGGAGCGGAGTGCGGGAAATAGATGCGGTGGCGGAACGTAACGGAGGTTGGAAGAGCTGAGAACCAGGCAAGACAGAGACTACCATGAAAGAAAACAGGCAAGCTGGAATAAGGCGCGAGGTGCAAAATGACACATAAGAGTGAGGGTGAGAGCGAGGGTGAGGGCGAGGGTGAGGGCGAGGGTGAGACTGAACGGACCGTGGAACTCACATTGGCAGTCGGGCCGTTCTTGAAGTTGGCATCTTTCGCCACGGCCTCCCAGTCGACCTCGGGCTTGTTCTTGAGATGCTTCAGGATGTAGAGGAAGAAGTATGCCTCCTGCGCCGTCGGCTCGGCCTTCTTCGGGCTCGCGTCGGGTGCCATGATGAGAGTGGCAAGAGACGGATCTTGGATGCGGGATGGTAAAATGTCGGATGCCTTGCTTTTGCTGTACAGAGTTTAGTCCTTGCGGTTCTTCTCGACGGGGTCAGAAAATGGCATGTTATAGATACAACTGGACCTACCAAATGAAAGCCGACAAGACTTTAGAATTATCACCGGCGGGGAGGAAGGTGTAAAGAAAAGCGCATGGAAGCGCCGCTGGGAGGAATTTAACCCCAAGCACTGGTTTGTCTGGGTATCCTTGGGTCTGGTGCATAAAAAGTCCAGAATGTCATGAGAATTGGCGCCAAGTTTGTTTGTAGTGGCTCGCAAATTATGGGGAAGACGGTAATGGTCGGGGCTTGAATATCCAGAGGTAGGTAGGTAGTGGAGAACTTGAGGCTCGACTGAGCCTTCTATCACCTACCACTCACCTCACTGTCAGGCCAAACTAAGGACATGGCGTTGGAGAGGACTCCCTGCCTCACTATCAAACCCCGGTAAGGGGTGGTGGGATCAGTCTGCCTTCGAAGGTTACCCATAAAGTTGTGATACAGCGACCGAGTGAAGATGTCCCGTATCTACCTGCTAGGGTGCCTTACGAAGACAACTACCCAGTAGACGGCTGTATAGTATGACCACCCGAGGCGCCGCAGGCCAGGAGAAAAGCCATATGGCGCCATCGCCACGAGAGCAGAGTCATCAGAAATGGGCCCATTGGAGAAAAAGAGGATATCTTGTGATATTATGCGTACATAGACATCCATCTGAGAAGACTACCCTGAATCTGGGCTCTTCTCAAAGATATCATCATCGTGGCTTATTCCTCGGGCCCCGCTAGAACCCTTGACTAAGGAAGAGTATGAGATTGTTTCATACAGGCAACCCTCAAAAAGGCCGAGAAAAAACAAGGGCAACCGTACCCATCACACCCAGAAATAACGTATCTCATAGCATAAGAAGGAAAGCATGCCCCGGATGGGCATCCATGGGCAGCGGTTGAGAGGAAGCAGCCTCTATCTCAGCTGCTCGCACGTCAACTCCAATCTCAACGCCTGACTCAACAGAGGATATATCAATGAAAGACACAAGTGGTGATCAGTGACACGGTCCTCAGATGGTGTGGTATTGTGCGTCCCAGCATTCGTGCTTCACGCTGACCTGGCTGGTATCAGGTTCCATGATAGCAGAGGGGACGCAAAGCTCGTCCGCCTGGAGGTGTGACTGCTCACAGAAGCCAGGGACAGTCGCCGAATAGCTGTCCAGATCGTAGGGGCTCATGCCAAAGGCGGGATACGACGGACTCGGATGCCAGGAGCCCTGGTCATGACTGCAGTGCCCTGACGGTGTGAAGTCGAACGGGGACTCGGCATGCAACAGTTCGTTGGTGGGGCTTGCGGCGTAACCCTGAGTCGTCATGATGACATCCGTCTCGCTGCAGGGTGTCAGAAGTCGATTCTGGAAGTGAACACGGTGGTTGTCAGAGAACATGGTGGCTGTCGTTGAGCCCAGAGAGACGTGGCAGTCAGTCGTCGACTGCTTCAGCGTCTCATGCTTGACTGTTGGCGAAAGCTGCTTGCGCATCGTCGTGCTATGGCGGTCGTGCATATCGGACGAAGGGCTGCCAGGCCCGATGGCGCCGAAGACTTGCTTGACAACCATATCCTTCTTCGCCTTCGGGTCTACCACATTATCCTCATCGTTCTCATCATTTTCATCTCTCGTGCTCTTTGCTTCCTTTGCCTCTCTCGCTCCCTTCGATTCTTTCGCCTCCTTCTTGGGCTTCGAGACTCGATTCTTGTCGGTGGTGCGGTTGCGTCGTTGCGGCTCCAGCCCCAGCATGGACGCGCGGAAGCGGCTATAGCGCATCCTTGCCGCATGGCCATTCGAGATCTCCTGGACCAGTATGGGATCCCGGGCAACCTTGTTCCAGTCGATCTGTGGGGGAAGGAGTCAGCATACTCGCATGCGTTGACGACTTCGCTTCCACACCCGACATATGAATGAGGAGGTAGACTTACATCTTTAAGACACTTTTGTCGAAGGATAGCAAACAGAAACCTCGTCATGGCATTATCGTTGTTGGAAGACATGGTGATGAGCAAGGGGGAGGGCCTGCTGGACAACAAGTAGTGAACAAGTCCTGTCGACCGACGAAGTCAAGATAGAAGAGTGATCTTAGCAATCGACCTAGCACGATCACCGTCTCGCTCGGAGACGTAAAGAACAAGATAACCTCGGGAACTACGGTGTTGGGAGCGACAGGAATTTCGAGCAGTGACGGTGACAATAATAAAGAGGGAAATAGGGGGAGGTGTTAGTATTAGACGGCAAGGAGCCAAGAGCAAAGGGTAGAGAGAAACTAGTTAAGAGACAGACTGATCGTCGTGAGTCAAGAAGGCAGGACAAGGCGGAATGTGCTGCAGGACAGGGCAGGCTAGACAATATATGTCTGCCACAGCAGACATTTGCTACCTAATTATGGAGACTGTTATTGGTTGGATTGAGACTGCTTTTGATGTTACCACACCGTGCCAGCTTCCAAAGCGTCGAAAGGCCAAGTGCAAGAGACTTGTGCACTAGGATCAAAGGCGAACCGGGACCAAGTCGGAGCAGTGGGATCAGCAACAGTCTGGCCTTGTAGCGATACAAGGAGAAGTCCGTGACTAGGAGCTGGAAGGGGGAAACGTGCATGCAGCTTGGATAGCTGCTTGCTTCCGTTTTCGACCGGGCGCGTGCTCTAGGGTATAAGGAGTAAGGCAGCATCTGCAATTTGGCATAACAGCGGCGCGTAAAGAGAGAGGTGAACGGGACAGACGACTTCCGCTCGGGCGTTTCTTAATATACACTTTGCTCCAACAGCCAACACCCAAGCCTTCAAAGAGCTACTGCCTCGTGGAAGATGAGGCGGCCAGGGAGGGGAGGCAAACAAGGTCCACGGTTGCCTGGGCAGCGATAAAGAGAGGGAGGGTGGCAATGACGAACCACACTTGTTCCTGGCAACACACCCTCAATGGAGCTCGGAGGGGGGCTAGAAGGGATGGATGGGGTGGAAACGCGAAGGTGGGGTGATCAGAAGGCGACGCGGCAGCTCGCGTAAAGTGTTTTCCGAGTCTGGTTAGCGAACGGAGTGCATACTTACACTTGCGATTTAATGAGCTGAGTGACCAAGATGGACAAGAATCGGAGTAATTTTTTTTTTATAAAAAAGGGTACGAAATAAATAAATAAATAAAAGGAAATAACAATAAAAAGGCAAGACACTGATCTTTGGCCGCAGACCCATTGCAATTGCAGCCTACCAAGTTGACTGGTCGAAGAATAGCCATACCACCCCGATCTGTCGCCCAGATACTAGCAAGGGACGTCGGGAAAATGAAAGAAATTTAGGGAATTGGCCAGCAAGCCAAACACCACTAGCTCCCCGGGGTTACTATCGGTCGGAAGAGACAGCGTGCGCTTGCAAGGCGAGGCTTGCAGCGCCAGGGATGAGAAGGTCCTGCGTCTGAAACGTGTGAGTCATTCGAGTCATCCTTCCCGCGCAAATAAAATGAGGAGGCTGGGAAAACAGGGAAATTTTTTGTTGGGACTACCGCAAAAGGAGGAGGTTGGACCGATCGGAACGCGACACTGTGCACCCAAGTACCATGCACATTGCTTTGTCTGTCGCGATATCAGCACGAAAGCACATGATTTACCCACTAGTCCCACTTCTTTGTCTTGCCGGCAATCTGTCTCCGGTTGTTGCCTGAAAACCTGCCTTCGTGCCTGGCCTGTCCTGTGCTTGTTCACGCTAAGCCTCGTACTAGAAGGGTGGATGTATTCAGTACTAGTACGGATATGGGTTATGATGACTTTGGCGCTGGCCGAGGAAATATAGAGGCGGAACCAAAGAAGAAAATAAAAAGGGGGGGAAAGGGAACGAAGAAGAAAAATACATTTGCTGCTCGCAAGTTGCGACGAATCTGTGTTGTCTTTCCAGATATGTCGTTCATAAGTAAGGCCGAGAGCGGAATCGATTGAAGGGACGTCAATGTTCGCAGTGGGGGACAGAAAGCAAATACGACGGCCTCCAGAGATAACGATACTGAGCATAGAACCTGCTGACCGAGTGGGCCGATGCACGTGATAGAAGCCTTCTGCACGGACCTCATGACTGGAGGACTGCCCCGCCGGTCGTTACGTGTTAAAGCGATGTCCATCCTCTACCAGTTTCCTTACCAATTTCCATCTGGCTGTACGTGCCGGAAGGTTCAATCGTTGTCTCCATCGCCTCCCACCACTCTCTGCCGTTACGATGAACAAGAACTGGAATGATAGGGCCGACAAGGATTTGTTCTTCACCATATTGTCGGTGAAGAATATTGGCGTCATCAGCGGCGCTGAATGGACCACCATCGGCAATCACATGCGCACGTTGGGCTACGGCTTCACCAATGAAGGATGTCGGTATGTTTTGTTATTCTCACGAGTATCCCTTAGTCTCCATTGTTGTCCCCCCCTTCCCACTCCATATTCTATCTCTTTTACTCATCTTGCGCTCGGAATCCTTGGATGCCTGGATGCCTGGGTGCCACATATTATATCGTGTCGTAGCTTTCCTTGTCATCATGTAGTCTTGTCCCATGTCCGTCTTCCCAACAGCTCTTCTGCCCGCGATGCTCCATCATTGGTCTCCTTTTGCCACCACTGATACAGGTCACCATTCACATGGTTTCTTAATTGCGATGTCAACCCATAGGCATGGATTCAAGATGGAGGTACCTGCTCTAATCGGCGCTGCCAATCGGCGGGTGGTTGTTCACATTCCGGACTTGCTGTCACTATCCTGGGCACTGGCTCCCATCTTCTGCTCTTCTGCTCTATGCTCTCGGACTGCCGCCCTCTTCTTTCTCGGCTGATTCGCGCCTTTCATTGACACTCACGCTGACTATTTCATCGCCAGCCAACACTTCCAGGGCCTTCGAAGGGCTCAGAACAAAGCCGATGCTAACGGGACCGCCGGGGATAGTCCTCGGAGGTCAGACCCAACCATGAACCCTATTACCCGGCGGCCAGGTCCCGGGCGAGGCAGGCCTAGGAGAGAGCCACCTGGACCCCCCATTCAAAGGGGGGAAGCCCTCCCGGAGGATGAAACTCTGCCGGAGACCCCTACAGCCGTCGCCAGCACCCCAACGGGCATCATGGCCCAACCGCCCTCGGATGTGCTTGTGATGGCCACCGGAAGCGACGTGGTCGATGAGCACGCGGCCAAACGTCAGCGGCTAGAAGACAGCACAGATCCCTCTCTGGAAGATGAAGTTGTGTTACGGGCGCTGGCTGGCCCGGACAGTTCAACCTCTGTCGATCACTATGGTCCGGAGTCAGTGCATACACCTTTTCTCCTCTTTACCCGCTCTTGATCCGCCCTTTCAGCCACCCTCATGCCTGTCGCTGTCTCTCGCAAAAACCCCTCGCAACCCCCTCTCAACCCCCCCACCCCCCAAGTATCTCATCTGCTAGTTTTGTTAGACAACTCATCTCACACCCAACACCATCATAGATTCGGCTTCGATGCTTAAGGATCACCTCCACTGCATATCCCGCCGGTTCATATCAGTCTCAAACATCCCGCAGAATAGCAATCTCAGGTGCCACAGCTCTGCAGCTGGGGAGTGAATCCCAGCAACCAGGGACAAGCGACCTTCAAACCTTTCCGAGCCCCAGGCACTCAGGACTTGATGTTTTTGCACCCTGAAGCAGTCACTGTCTTCCGAAGCGGGATCATGCGGATCCCACACTCGCCTTTTATTTTTCTCATCTTCGCTTGGCTTGAAACTAGGGGGCTGCTCGTGGCATGTGTGGTGCAATTTGTCTTCTTAGGCGGGAGTTGCAAGGAGTGAAGTAACCAGGCTTCAACACGCAAAACATCAATATTTTCTGGGTTGTATTTTTCTTAGCAACAGCAAAAGCTCTGGCTTGCTTCTGGCTGTCTTCTACATCTTCAAAACTACGCTAGAGGTAAAAGGAGAGGAGAGGTACCTGGGTTGGTAGGTAAGTGGGTATGCATGTAAGTAACGCGGCCATAGTGGCTACAATGCGCCTAGCATATGGGCAACGCTCTCCCGCCCCGACAGCATGACCGAGAATGCCGCTGCCTGGTTAGCGCCGCCCTTTTCCTACGACCGCTCTTTCCTTACCCACTTACTCGGATCCCTCACGACCAGCGCCTCATCTGGATCTCCTTCGCCTTGGGGTGCCTGCCCGGGTTGCATTCCAAATCCGTCGAACTTAACTCCCACCGTAACAAGTTTCACCTCGTCCCGCTCGCAAGCGGTTAGATTCACACTCGAAGTTAGAGCATTCCGCCCCTCACGAGTTACCCATAACCCGTACACCACGCCGCGATATCCATCCCACAAGGCTAGGCACAAGCCAGCCAGTCACCATGGCTCCCACAGACCAATCCCTCGGCTGCAAATGGAACAACGAAGCCCATATGGCTCTGTGCAAGGCTTTGGCAGATGCATTCAAGTCCTCCAGTGGCAGCGGTATTGCTCAGCATAAGGAGGCAATCGTCCAGACACTGGAACGCGCCGGTCATCCTTTCACCTGGGAAGCTACTCGGTATGTCATCATCTGAGCCTATCTTTGAGCATGTCCTGCTGTTCTAGCCTATTCATAAGTCCATTCCTTCCCCGCCTTATCATGTCCTGTTGTTCTTTATACCAGCACCCCCCGCCTGCTTCGGGGCGGGAATGTGGTTAATGCTTTTGTGAACTTTTCCGGAGCGATGGGTGGACACTCTTGCTCCTTCCTTGATCTTCTTTCCGCAAGCCCTTCACCAGCCAGCCTCCTTGGATTCTCAAATTTACACACCTTCATACCTCCCAACTACCTACTCAATTACCAATCACCATTCACCAATCACCACCGCCTGAACAGACACTCCACGTAAAGTATCAAGATGCCTGTGAAGTGGGATGAGCAGGCTTCAGTTGCCCTTTTCCTGGCAATGTGTTCGGCGATCCCCTCTCTAGGAGAGCTGTCTAAAGGCCAGAAAGATCACGTTGTCTCCAAGATGCAGGAAGCAGGATATACCGATATCAACTGGAACGGCATCCGGTATGGGTACCTTCGGGGCTTTGTCAGGCCATTTTCTTTTTCTATCCCTACTCCGGTAGCTCGTCTGTCTTGGATGATAAATCGAGCCTTTTTTCTGTTTTTCTTTGGTCCAAACTCCTTCCGCACCAACCACTCTTACCCACACCAGAAATCCTGTTCCAACCTACCAAACCATTCCATCCTCCTCACCAAGTCCTCCTTCGCACTGCTACTTCATCGTTATCCATCATGGGCAAATTCGATGACATCAAGAGTGACCTCCTTGAGGCGCTCTACACCGTCTCTCCTCCGACTCGCGATCAGCAGGAAGAGATCGTCGAGATTCTGCAGTCAAAGGGACATTCCATGACCTGGGATGCTATCCGGTATGAGAACACCTAATCTTCTACCTGCCTGTCAATTTGGTATCGAGTGGCACCATCAGACGCACCACCAGACGTCCCGGCATATTCTCCTCTTTGTCGTCCCGCCGATTTCTCTTCCGTGTTCCCTTTCATGCTTCTTTCATGCTTTTTTCTCCGCAGTTCCTCAACCATTAGGGCCTTTTGTTTCATCATAACACTGCAATTTCCCCTTCCAATGGCTCCTCAGGGCTCCTTCAGACAAAACTGGGAGGCACCTGGCCTTCATGAAGACCTTCTACGGGCTTTGCTGGAGAGATTCACACCCTCGGCTGAGGACTGGAATCAAATCATCGCCGATATGCATGCTATTGGCTACCGATTCACCAAGAGAGGTCTCGAGTATGGACACTCATAATTATCTCATGTTGCGCGCTTCTTGCCACCTTTAAATTAAGTACCTGCCATTTAAATATTCGCCAGAGCTATCCACCCAGACATCCGCTCGCGCCTTCCGCTTTCGGATACCATCTATCACCCCAAACTCCATTTCTTCTCTCACCCGGCCGCATGCCTGTCTTGTCTCTCTCCTCAATCTTTAGACATTTGATTCCTTTGGACTACGAGCATCTTACGCACTGGCTTTATCTAAGACATCAGCAATGGCAACTACTGGATCTGCGGGGCGTACCATCTGGGACGATAGAGCCCGAAGTGTTCTTCTCCTAGCAGTCATGCGCGAAGCACCGCCTAGCCAAGAGCAATGGAACCGTATCATCGACATTGTCCATGCCCAGGGCTATACCTACACTACCGATGCTGCTTTGTATACCACCCTTCTCTTCTCCCACCCTCTGCTCCTAGCAGCACCTTCCCTACTTATTTGCCTGCTTTGATCATCATCATCAGGGGCGTGACATAGATATCTACCTACCTAGGTAATGCCTGCCCTAGTGGGTGGGTAAGCCAGACTGGTTATCTTATCCGGCTCGAACACCTTGGTTCCCTCGTCACATTCTCTCCCTCTTTCTCTCTTTTTACTTTTACACACATACACATACACACACACACACACTCTCTCTCTCTCTCTCTCTCTCTCTCTCTCTCTCTCTCTCTCTCTCTCTCTCTCTCTCTCTCTCTCTCTCTCTCTCTCTCTCTCACACACACACACACATACTGGTTTCTCCCCTTCTCTATCACAACTTTGGCCACCAAGGCGTAACACACATCACCATCTATCTTCAAATCTTTTGTTTATTCCCTTCATAACCACGATCCCCTCCAAATCAACTCCCGAACTCAAGATGAGCGCGCCAGGCAACAGAGTCATGCAGAAATGGGATGAGCACGCTGATCGCGACCTGCTGCTAGCCATTGTCGAAGAAGTTGCTCCGACTGTAGAGCAGATGAGACGCGTCATGGAACGTGTCCATGCCATGGGCTACACATACACCTTCAAAGCCGCTTCGTAAATACGAGTCCCAGCCTGCTACTTATGATCTTCTTTCATATTTACATGAGTGGAATTTGTATTCTGTCCACGTGGCTGCTGTTAGAGCACGCTGACAATCTTTTCAGACAGCATCTGCAGAAACTTAGACGGAAGGAGCCCGGCGGCCCTGGCACTGCCGCGAACTCTTCCCCTGCCGATAGCCAAGGCAAAACTCCACGGAAGCGGAAGGCCACCGCAACCCCTCGGGGACGCAAGAGCACTACTGCGATCGAGGATGCCGACGATCTTGAGCCGGAAACCCCCACAAAGAAGCCGAAGAAGGAGCAGGACAATGTCAAAGCCGAGTTCAAAGACGAGTAAATCTGCCACCTGCCTACCTAGGTACACATAGATTTTCCCGCCCGACCAGTGCCGTTACTGACAAGTGATCTGTAGGGACGACGTTGCCATTTAGCTGCCTGCATATACTGGCACACATAAGGAATTTGGCAGGGATGAGAGAAAGGCTCTACAATATTGATTGGGATCTTCGGACCGGACAGGACATATTAAACCGGACAAGCTGGTGTTGACTGGACTGGATTGCCCCTCCCGCCGAAGAGTTCCCCGAATCGATCTGAGTCGCTTTTATCCCCAAATGCCACCTTGTTACGGTAACCCCATAGTCTCGAGGCCCTCGCGCCGGTTTGTTGATTTCGTTCTTTTTCTATCTTCCACCGTCTTTCTGCCATTGTATCATGGCATATCGCATGCAGTCACAAGCACAAGAACATCAGCCCAGCCCATCATGTTGCCAAACGGTAAGCCAAAGGCGGTGGGCTGCATGAATAAATCCGATTCAAGTTGACCAAAACATTTACTTTTGAATGCGCCGAATGAGTCATGTGAGAACTGTATAAGATACGAGGAACATAAGGAGGTAGGGGTTTGGTTAGCGGTTGGGCCGTACGAGGTTGGAAATGACATATTCTGGCTTCAATATCATCACTTGTTAGTTGAGATCTAGCCTTCAAACAACATCCTCGGGTGCCTATATCAGTTGGCCTCGGTATGTCTGAGCTGTATGTGTTGAACAATGAATGTCCGGAGCCGCTACTTTGAGATTGACAAATGCAGTTCTTTCCCTATTGGGTGGTAATGATTATGCCGCGATCTAATTACCTACCTCACCTACTTAGGTCCCTAGGAAGGTAGGTAGCTAACTTACCTATTGATGGCATATCCTCTTTTCGTTTCCGCGAGTCGGGTATCCATCTTTAACCCGACGCACGCCGTCATAAAAACCCAGTCGTGGTGTGCTCATCAGAGTCAAACCCTCCCTCCTTCCTGATTTCTTAGCCCATGTCAAACGCTCCATGCAACATCCACAACCACTCAAACTCAACTTCTCCAACTGTGCAAGGTGCCTACCAGGCTATCTAGCTACCTATCGAGATACCTACCTATCCACCCAGCTAGGTGCGGACACAGGTTTCAGCGCGTGAATACGTGACTGACCAACGCGTCCCTAGTAGGTTCAGATCCTGATGACAACGCTCTAACAGAATACCCACAAGCATCATCCTTCGATTTCCTTCCGAGCTGCTCCGCTAACAAACCTCCTCGCTCATCAGGTCCAAAACATCAATCAAGTCAAAGATGCCGCCTAAGAAGACCTCTATCGGCGGCAGTGATGAGTCCTCCTCCCGCCGGGCAACGGACAATGATCTCAAATTCTTCGAGTCCTACCTGAAGAACATGAAGTCCGTCCCGGATGTTTCTTGGGACGACGTCGCTGCCGATATGGGCCTGGCCCACGGCGGTTCAGCGCGGGAGCGCTTTCGGCAAATCAGGCAGAAGCTTGGATGGGCCACGGTTGGAGCAGCTGGCTCAGCGCCCCGAGGGAAGCGCAAGCCGGTGAGCGGCGCCGACGGCGAGGGCAGTATTGACTGCGACCAGGAGCAGCCGGCCACTTCTCCGACCAAGAAGCGGGTTGGAGCCGTCAACACAGGAGGACGATGGCGGAAGAAGACCGATGAGGCAGTCAAGATGGAGGTCGATGGCCAATACATCAAGAATCAGTACGGGTCTGGTGCTCCGCGTGAGGGCGACAATGCCCAGGATATCAAGCAGGAAGACCAGATGCACGGGCTTGTCTGAGCCGGCGCCAGTTACCAGCTCATGGAGCCACATGATTAAGATCGGATTCACACACGTCACATGCCACGCGGGAGAATCTGGGTAGTGTCACTGGGCTGAAAATGGGCACCCCTTCTTTTGGTATCCCGGAGGAACACAGATCACATACCTGCCATGCTGAGGCGACGAAAGCATGGGACTCTCTTCTTTTCTTACTCCGGGATAGTACCTGGCGGGAAATGCCAGAATGGTAGGGGTCACTTAGTATCAAGGGTGCAAAAGCAATCAAAACGTCTTCCTGGCTCCAAATCCTCCACAGATGTTGATCTCTTTCGGCTTACAGATCGTAAATATTCCTAGCGTGCATCTAACAAGGAAAGAGCAGAGGCAGCATGTAGTAATTAAAGTACCCGGACTGTCCAGAAAGGGTTGAGATTCAAATCAAGTTCTGCTCAAATCCGACATCACAGCTGCTGTGGATCTTGGGTAAATGCCAAACCGCCCGTCCTTGATGAAAACCCAAAATTACACATGATAGCGCCTAGGTAGTAGGCAGGTAGGTATGTCAAGACACGTAACACACCAACGAGTAGTGGCATCAACTACCCGTATCTGGACTAGGTAGCCCAAGTTTTCAGAGCCTGGATTCTATAACTTCTTCCACCCGCTCCTCCATTTCCAACCCAAATCCCATCCAAATTCAGATTCTGCACACCTTCCACTCATAAGAAAAGTGCGTCTACAACTCACAAAAGCAAGCACCAACTCGGCCATTCTCCCCGCCATAAGGTATTTGTGACACCTCCATTTCAATATCACAGTATGTGAAAATATACCTCGAAATCAGAATGTACCTGCGACCGGCATGCACGGCCCTGTGAGCCTCCGTTTACTCTATTGGGGACATTTTCTTCCTGATAATGCTACAGGACTTCTGCCATTCTATTGAGAAGCGACTAATATCTTCTTGGCCAACGTTCTAGCTATCATTACCCAGCAAAGCCGTCAAGATGCCTGCCACGGACGCAGACAACTCTCAGTTCAAGTTCTTGATTACTTGTATCAAGCACTGTGCTAGCCCTGGAAAGGTGAGGATCCCGCTCAACAATATATAGCTCTCCGCTAGAGACCACTCGTGCTCAGGTAACTGGAGCTACGGTTATTGAAATTGGCATGCTAGATTGACTTCGACGGTGTGGCCGAGGAGCTGGGCATCGTATCGAAGGGAGCGGCGTGAGTAATTCCCCTCCCCCAAAAAACACCCCAGAGTAATTCTATCCTCGATTGCTCACAATCTCGAATCAAATAGCCATAAGCGGTACGAGCGGATGCTTCGTGCTCACGGTATCGGTACAGGCGGTGGCACACCTGCACCGAACACTCCTACCAAGAAGGGAGCCAAGAGTGCGGCGACCAAGAAAGAGTCTGCCAGCACCGCCAAGGACACGAAGAAGCGCAAGTCCGCCGGTGCGGCGGAGGAGGATGATGAGGACGAGCTTGGCGACGTCAAGCCCCCATTTAAGAAGGAGCGCCTTGTCAAGGGTGGCCAAGATGATGACATGGGCGAGATCTGATCATAGTATGTTGAGATGCCCGTCCATCTGTTCCTTGTTTCCAAATTCACAGAATGGCTTCATACCTATCAAAGTGCCGGCTCTAACGCCTGTTCTTTTTTCTTTATGATAGCAGATTCCTCCTACTATCTGAGCGTTCCAGCGGGCCATCGGGCTGGCGGATGCTACAATCCACCACATCACGGGTTAGCATGAAGGGTTCTCAGCACGAAGGGGAGGAGAAAATAGGGCAAAGAGAGAGCTAGCGCAAACAAACATTTTGCAAGGACCAGGGCAACATCGCATTGGCAAGATTTGGGGATATTCTCCAAGAATACAGGGAGGAAATAATTGCCCGATACTACGAATAGCTCAGGTTAAGGTCTGAATGTCGATCTGAAGCACGTTGATCTATGACTTCGTACTCCTCTCTGTTTGATGTCGAGTTTGCCACACTACACAGCTTTGGAGGGTGGCCCTCTCCATCAACTCGCACCTAAGATTCCCGTGTGCATCTTCTCACATCTGCGCCCACCCGGGTCCCTTGCCGACGCTGAGGCTTGCGTCTGGCTCCCCTGAAGGCCAGCCGGACCTGCCGCGGCCTGCTTTTGTGACACGACCACCTCAGCAAGTTCGTTTTGTGGTAATATGCGTCACTAGGGCCCTAATATACTCCGCTTTGGGCAAGAAACATATAGAACTTTTCCCACAGACGGCCCAAGTCGATATTATTACCATCCACGATCGACCAGCAATAGGAGGGTTGATGTGATATCGTTGCGCTGGGTCACCACGTGATGTCGAGAGTGACCCGTGAGACAGCGGGGATAAACCCACAGTCTAGTGGGGCACCGGAACGGGGCTGCTCTTTTTTTGGCAGGTACGAGGGGCTAGCAGCCTAGCACAGACCAAGCCAACAGCTGTGTCACCTAATTTCGACCTCGATGATTTTGAGCCTCAAATCTCGCAGCTTCAAGCTACTACATCCGGTGGTCATCCGGAGTGATCCTTGCTCTAAGCACCACCATCTATCGATTTTGTTCCAGAGTACTGGATGTAACACATTGCTGTAGGGCAAGAAGATGAAGGAGAATTATTCCCGGTCCTTTTCGTCATGCTTGGGCTAAATCTTTTGTTCCTTTCCCTCCCTGTCTGGTTAATTTTCTTGTTTGGCGATGGGTTGGACCTTTTTTTCTCCACCGTTCTCCTGTCACTTGGAAGCATGGACTGAGGAAGTGGTTTTCTTTTTATTGATCGAGCGATCGATTCACTTCAATTGTGTTTGCCAGAATGTCCTATTGTCCTCTTATTGTGGGTTGTAGTCGGTTTGCTGTGTGGTTGGTGCGAGTGGGTCCACTCATGTGCAGGACTCCTATTGTGCGCCATTGACTACATTCACACAATAGGGGGCTATGCAGTTCTCGCTCCCCTATTCTGGCCCGCGATACCTGATTCACGGAACGTCCTAAGGATGGCTACCTTTTGCCAAAATCTCGTCTGAGCCGATGGCCTTGTTTCCTACCAATTTCTTCTCTGCTCAAAGTTCCGGCCTCTCGATGTCTTCACGTCTTACGACCATTTCCTCGTTTCTTTCGTGAGTCGTTGCAGAGAACTCATCGCCCCAAAAGGTACGCTTGACCCAGATCCCCATATCGTCGCCCGGCCCCTTTCCAAACAACTCCCTCCATGGCACGCGTCCTCGAGTCTGTACTGCCTCTCCCCATGTCCAGGTGCTAACATACCCCTTAAAGCCGAAACAACTTAAGCAATTTGCTCCTGGGTCCTACCAGAGAGTATCAACTGAGAGCCACGCAAACATGGCCGGCCTCTGTGATGCGACTATCAAGATCTCGCGACCGGAGCGCAACTCCTTGGCTAGCAAGCTCACCATTTGCACCAATGTCAGCCCTCAGAAGTGTCTGGATCTGTCATCCCTGAGCAGCGGCCCTTCCTCTACGGCGTCTAGTATGTCCAGCGGCTCCAGCGTGTGTTCCGAGCCGGGCTCCACGACCACCCTGGCCGTGAACGACATCCTCTACTCCTCCAAAGAGCTGCGAGCCATGGCTACCGAACTGCGGGCCGCACATCAGACTGGAGAGTTCCCAACTACCAAGTTCCTCAACCACAATTCCCAAATTATTGTCGACGACTACAAGAGGCTCTTCGAGCTGCGAGAGGCCGCCGACAGTAACAACAAGTCCCGGAAGCCCGCCGTGCTGGTGTCGATCACACGAGACATCCGAGGCCGAGATGCCGAAATGGAGGAGAGGATCGAGCGTCAGCGTGTCCTTCGTCATGTCGACTCCTGTATTCGTTCTGTCCAGGAAGAGGAGCGCCTCTATCGCATCATGCAGACTGCGCTGAACCACAACACCCATACTGCTGCGAGCAAGCACGACTTGGAGCGAGTCGAGGAACGCATTGCGAGCAAAGACGACTTGAAGCGAGTTGAAGAACGGATACGGAATTCAAGCAAGCATGACATGAACTGCCTTCCCAGCAAACTCGACCTCGAGCGCGTCGAACAGCGTATCTTGGATGCTGTGGATGCTGCGTTGCTTCATTCATCGGCCCCCCTCCATCAAGATATCGGCCAAATGACGGCGCATGTCAGCCTCATCAGCCGTCAGATTGATGCCTTGCAGGGGGCCCTCATCAAGATTGAGAGTCTGAATAGAGACATCTCATCCATGCGATCGTCGGTCACGGGAATCCCGGCGATAGTCCAGCAAGCAGTGGAGGAATCAGTGCGATTATCACACGGCAAGTCCTTCGAGGAGTACTCGGACATATCTGGTGTCTCTCATAAGTCACAATCCCGATTCAGCAATGAGCTACGACGCCTTCATTTCCAGGAAGACTACAACCACAGTCGACAACCGAGTTCTAGCATATCTCCTGACATAGCTGCAGAGCCGGCCCATGATCACCAGCGTCACAGTTCTCACACCTTTCACAGCGCCAGTACTACCATCCGCAGAGCCCTGCATATCATCTCCAACGGCCCGAAGCAAGGAATCTACAGGATGACGAGGAGGTTTAGGAGGGAAACGGTGGAGGTGGGGGTGTCCCTGACGAAGCCTAATGTTACTTCTGGCTTCTGCACCGTCCCCACGATCTTCCTCGATGAGTCCTCGACCAGGCTCGAATGCTAGTGTTGGTGAGCCTTTGCCTTATTACTAGGTAATAGAAGGGGCAGGGGAGAGGAGGAACTTCAATATATGCAAGCACGTTTCACTGGGCAGTCCCGACGAATAGATGGCTTGTCAGTATTATTCGAATACCCAGTTGTTTATATTCTCAATTTGACTCTTGATGCTCTCGCATCCGGTACAAGATTTATCTTGAGACTGTGCCTTTCACTTCTCCATTCCATGACGAGCCAAGCTGGTCTCGCCCTGTGATATATTGCCCAGGTTTAATACTTCATGGTGCTTTAGAAGGCATCATGGCTGGCGTCACAAAACAGTAAGTAGGCGAACAATCTGGAAGGAGGTCTTGTGTACGACCTGCTGGGAGTTTACCCTCCGTTGAGGTTGAGGTTGCCCTCTAACGTGCTATACAGTCAGGTATGCGCAATGGAGGTCGGTTCAGTACATGATGGGTATCGTTCTGGTTACAGCACGCACCATTGGTGGGAGCAGCGTTTCTACCGCAGATGAGTGTCACGCACTTGCATTAGGTGGTGTGGATGTCTCATGTCTACCTCAGCTGCGATCTGCCAAGGTCAATGCTGGGACTACTACTTTTGGAGGCATCTTCTGACCAGCTTTCTTGCTAACACTTGCGACCGCCACATTGGTAGGCCAATATTTTGAGCTCTAACTGGGTTGGGGGCGCTGCTGAGCCGATGTACCTGCCCTGAGTGCGCCGATGGCGGCTATTGACGGGCCTGTTGAGGCGAGCATGGACGGGCTCTGAACAGTTCCCAGGTGGGAACAGCTGCCAGTCGACCCTCGATTTATTCACATATTCACTCATTTCCATTCCCGTTCCCCAACCTCCCATATTCACTTCTCCCCCTCAGCCTTCGATCCTGGTTGTAGTTGGCCCGAGCGTTCCCATCCATATAAACGCGTTTGTTCGTTCCTTCCTTCGATCTGATTCTTCGCTCAGAACAAACCACACGAGCATCTCACCTCAAGCCCTACCTACCTTACCTACCTGCCTAAAAGTAGGTGGGTTTATTTTCACCCTATCACAGAATTCCAACAGTCTTCAAATTTTTCTCTGGTAAATCTCAAGCTCGTTTTACAGCTTTAGAATCGCGATCCTCTCTGGGTTCCAGTCATCTGGAGCTCTCCTTTTCTTCCCAACGTCGAAGCCTCAATTTCTGCTTTGATAAAGATCACCGCTTCCACGCGCCTGCCAACCCTGTGTACACCTGCCCTGGTCAGTTGCTCATCTTGGGACACGAATCTGCTGAGAGCACCAAAGCAGGTAGGTCGGAGATGCATCACCATCTTCCCATTAGCATATCACAAATTTGAGAGTCCAGTCGCTCTTTTTTCCTTTCGTGCTCATTTGGGCGACTGCTCGTCTCCGCGCCAGATACTCAAATCTGAATCTGGCTTCATTCTCTGTCTGCGGAGGTCATTCTAGTACACCTACCTACCCGGATAGCATGTCTCCCTTTTCAAAAACAACCCAACCCCCTCCCCTCACCCAGCCCAAAAAAAACACAAGAAAACCACCACCACCACCCTTCTTCTTATGTTCACATAAACAAACCACTAGCATCTGGCAGGGAAGGCTGCTGGGACGTCTTGTCTGCATTTCTTTTCAGTATTCATCCCACTTCCTTAACAACAATGCTGACACTGAGCTTAGAAAACAAAGACTGTGTGGACTTGCCTGTCGATATGGCTCCAAGGAAGGCAGCGGCGTCCAAGAACGCAATCAAGGGCGGCGACCGCGTCGCAGTTCCAAGCGGAGGGTCGTCGGCAAACCTGAAGACGCAGTCGTCCTCCAAGGGCGCTGCCCGCCAAGTCCGAAATGGCCGGGTCGAGAAGAAGTGGGACTTCTCGCATGTTCCGGACCAGAATGATCGTTCCCGCAATGGCCGCCAGAAGGGCCGCAACTTGATTGCCTGGGGCCGTAAGTTGCCCTATTGTTCTCTTCAAGTTATTGTCTACTTTCGTCTCTATCACCTCAGAGTGCCCTCTAATATGTTAATGGCTCTCCTCTTTTCAGGTCCTCGCATGGCGGAGAAAGTGCTCCTCCACCTGCAGTACGAGTGCTCCCGATACAAGATTGACCTTCCTTGGGACTCTGTTGCACATCGTCTTCACCCTGGCTCCTCGGGAGGAGCAGTTGTCCAGCGTCTGAACCGGCTGCGGACGGAACTGGTCAACGAGGGCCATCTGGTCCCACCCATCTGCCAAAAGATCGGATCCAAGGTGGTTGTGGACGCCCACGTCAGGGGATATGCCAGGGACCCTAAATCGCAGTCCAGCACCGGAATCCGCGAGGTCCGCTTCGGCGAGCCCTTCGAAGATAGGAAGTTCAATCTGCCGGATGCCGTTGACCTGAACAACTCTATTCCTACGACTGCGGCTCCTTCCAGGAAGCCTGCCAAGCGGAACAGCGTCGGCACCAAGGTCAAGGTTGAGTCATCGGACTCCCCGGGCGATGACAGTGAAGACGAATACGTCCCCAACGGCAAGACAGTCTCGAATTGTCGCCGGTCCTCTCGGCCCCGCCCGGACGCTGCGTACATCGAGGCCAACGATGGACCGCACGCCGACTATAATGAGCCTGGCGATGCTGCGTCCATCCATGAGGGAGATGAGGAGGCGCCGTCCGACGAGGCCGACTACGAGGATGCTGAGGCCTACCCAATGGTTGATGACACTTCGTTCCACGGCCACAATGAGTTCGAGTCCGAGCCCCAGTCCGATACCGAAGATGTCGAGGTCTATGGCTACCAGGTTGTTTACCCAGGCTCGAATCTCCAGGATGCCCACTAGTGCGCTCTAACCACCGACCAGGAGGATAGTGACTGTCTAGTGCCCGCTATGTCTTGCTCTACGGCTGCCACTGAGCTTGGCTTTGTCTTTTGATGATAGGGCAACAAACCATGACCTAACTCTACCATCTGGGCCAACTTCAGCGGCAAGACAGTCCAGAGACGTCTTCTTTAGCATTGCCACGAGCGACGCTACATAGGAGCATTGCGTCTTTTTCTTCTTCTTGACCACGAGCCCCATCTAGGATTCTAGTTCGAGGGTGAGTCCTCCACTTGCCCTTTGGTGATCCTCTGCTGTGCTACGGCCAAAGCTGATTTCTCATAGGGTCTGAAGAGCACGCTTTCTTTATTGCTTTCTTATTGGACAAGCTCAAGAATTTGATCACAACCACTCTCGCGCCCAATCCAGATTTTCCTTTTTTTTCTCTATCTTTGTCCTTCCTTATCAACTTGTTTTGTTCTGAGCTCTTTTATTGATCCTTGACCAGCATATCCTCCGAAACAAACACACATACACCCCAGGCATTTTGCTCCTTAACTTCCAACAGGGAGGGCGAGTTCCGACCCCTTGCGATCTGGTGCGCGTGTGGATGCCCAAAAGGTAATGGCCACTTGACTCTTGTTCTGGCGTACGAGTGGCGCTAGTCTGTGGTTAGTCGGTACATACGTAAGGGTTGCCTTCTTTTCATGTCTGCTTCATGGATGAAACTGAATACCAATTTCTTTTCTTTTCCTTTATTTTCCTTTTCTTTTCTTATATTTTGCTCGGCCTGTCTGGAAGGAAAATAACAGGCGAGTTATCTGGTAACCCATTTCGATGCCCAGAGTCTGGCCTGTCGATACCCCTGGTGGAAATCATTTCTTTCACCCCTTTATAATCCCCCTCAATGTTTGCATCGCCGATCTTTCAGCTATGGTTCATGGCATCTTGGGGATCGCGATTGGAGACAGGCATTTGGAGATCAGGGATACCCAATGGTTCTCGCATTTTGTTGGACTACAGCAGGAGGAGGAGGCAGAGAGGGAGCAGGAGCCCATTTTATGCAGGCACACCGATGACCAGCGGGGATTCGAGACTTTCCAGTTCTCTTCCCCGTCGGACACACCCGAGATCGCAAAAGAAAAAGGAAAAATGACAAAACACATGTGGAAATATAATGGGGATTTGGTCAAGCTTCGGGCGTACAACCAGTACACCCCACCGGTAATCCTTACCAAGGGAGACAGATATTATTAGTACACATGCCACCTAAATAAGAAGAAAGTCTCCAAATAGGCCCATGTTCCACCGCTTGCCAGCCGATTGCATTGTTGAGATACTCCGTATCCACTGTCTTTGGATCAGGGACTGGTGGGCAAACGCATGATCCCTTCGGTCGACAGGCGGCATCAGCTTGCACTCAACCTCGTGGTCTGAGGCCATCCCCGTCAAGAATGGCTAGGTGCTCCTCTCTGCCTCACAAGGCCGGGGTGTTCGGTCGCATCAGCGTCGATCCAACAAGCGTACGACACGGAAGAAGTATCACTGCTCAGAAACCATAAAGTCCGAGACTCACTGGCAACAGCCCAGGTTTCTTCAAAGCGCCCTTGGTCTTTAGATTGTCCAGAAGCGCATCCCTCTTGGCCTCATGGTAGTACCAAGAGGTGTACTTGGCCACCTGGTACAAGCAGTCCGTGACCAGAGGGCTTGCGACGATGGAGGCATCGGCAGCGCCCTCCCGCGCGCCCCTAGAGAAGCCTCCACCATGCGGCCCTCAGCCACTCGCCCCTCCACCATGCTGCGCCGTTTCGGGCAGCAGGCGGCCACCCTGCGCGCGAGGCCGGCGGCCGCGAGGCAGACGAACTTGAGGCCCTCCTCCAGGGCGGCGGACTGCATCTCCAGCTGTGAGGGGAACGCCGCGGCGTCCGGGTGGTCGGCCTCGGCGCACCAGTACATGCCGAAGAGGGCGAGCTGGGCGCTGTTAGACAAGCCCATGGCGGCTAGGATGGACACCGCCTGGAGCTTCTTTAGTCTCGAGGCGTCGTGGGACACTGCTGAGCTGAATGCCATCACGGCACGGGTGAGGAGGAGGCCCTGTTCGTGCACGCGTTTGGTGACTGGGATTTTCGGGCTAGCCCAGTCTCATTTATGGGGGTTTGGAGGATATTGCGAAGGTTGGCTTCTTGATGTTAGTTGTAACAGTCGGTCGGGCGCTCGTTTGTGTGCTGCTGTACTCTCGATAGCAAGTTTGCAGCTTGGCACGTCCTTGCGAATGGGCAGACATAGCCTGGTGGCTTGGCTAAGATGGCTAGGGACGGTCGGAGCTGTATCTTCGAGTTTCTGGATCGAGCTCTTCCTCTGATCTAACAAGCACGAGTCGAGGACGAAGAGGCTCATGAGGGGATCCCGAGTTGAAGACTATGGATAGAGGTCACAACTGAACCACACACACTTGCTAGGATTTGTGTTGTGCCATGCTGCCATTCTGTCATGTAATGCCATGCTGCATACTCGCCGTCATCTGAAAGCCGCTAGTCAGAGGTGCATCGGCGATGGTCGCTTATTCAAACTTAATTAGTCGAAAGTGTTGGAGGAGGTCCATCTCGAGTATTGAACCGACTCGAAAATATGCCTAGGATTATGCGATTTCTATGTAGAAATACGCCCAGGAGGATATACGCGGAGACCACAACGGAGACCACACGGAGACCGCACGGACAGCATACAGGCAAGATGCGGCACGCCAAGGTACAGCCGGGCCATCACTCGAGAGCCTGCCCACCTCGAAATTCGATCCGTTTACTCTGGCGTACTTAAGGGGGAAGGCCTTGCTCATCACTGATGGCAACGCTGTATGGTCCGTCGGTCGCTCGTCTTATCAGTTACCTATTCCAATACTGACTTCTTTATTTTTTTCTTCTCCTTTCAGTGAGAAAGCGACGGTTGCCGGTCTCGCAGGCCACGGAACCAAGGCCTACATGGGCGCTATGTCTAAGGCCCGCGCCTCCATCGGCCACATCAGGAGGGAGTTCCCCGATGCTGAGATGGAGTACCTGCCATATTGATCACGGTCGTCTCGAGACTGCGGTGGCTGCTACTGAGAAGCTGAGTCGGCCAGTCTCAACCCCCATGGAACAGATACCAGACTCACGCCAAGCTCTCTGAAGTCTGACTAATCTTGCAACACAACAGCAAGGAGCCCTCTCTGCATGGGCTCGTCAACAATAACGGAATCATGGGAGTGATGTTCGAAGTGAGCCCCGACGGATACGAGGTCCAGTTACAGGTAGGCCTGCGTGTGTCGCAAGTCCGGTTGACAAGATACATCTTGCCAACAGCTGGACTCTACGGGCCAGTCGTCAAATGTGCATCTAAAGCCGACGGAGAGAACTCTGTGTATCAACACCAGACCAAATATCTTCCCACAGGCTCCTGACGTATATTTTCCTTACATTGCTAACCTCCACAGCGAGGAAGGTTGATAGAAAGGCAGGGGACGTCCGCGTCGTGAAGGTCAGCTCTGACGGCCACAGCAGCTTCGCCTTCAAGGAGAGCATCATGTTTTCGGAAACCAGCCTCGAGAAAGAGAGCCCTATGACCCGCTGTGGGCAGTCCCAGCTTGCCAACGGCCTGCACGCGAAGCAGCTGCATGATGTCGGGGGAGCTGTGAGTGGCGGCGTCGGTGCACCCAGGCCACATAGACACGTGCGTTTGACAGCTCCCTCCAAGAGAGTCGTAGCAAACAAACGCTTTCATTCATTCAAAGGTATGGACGGGCGCACACACGCTAGGGACCTGAACAAACAAGTAACCGACTCTGCCTCCCCAGACGTGTTACGGACCATGATGCGGATAATGAGGTGTCTCGGCATCCTGGACGGCCAGGCAAAAGGGGGTCCCGAGTTCGTCAGGGAGAATCCCGGCGCCTAGATCGTGCCCTACGCCAAAATCGGCACTCCGAGCACACTGGCGCAGCACGGTGAGCTCACGGGGAAGCTGTGGAGCTGAACGGAGGGTGAGATGCGGAAGAAGGGACTGCTTGGGACGGTGGAGGTGTGCTGAGAACCTGAGACCAGGACACCTGGACTGGAACTAGGTACACAGTATGTAAAATTGGGGGTCTCCCGACTAGGTTGAGGCTGTTCCCCAGTCCCCACAGAATCACAGAGAAGTCTGGCGGAATCTGCACTAGTCCAGAATAGGCCTAGCACAATTGATACTGCTCGGCTTTGGGGAAATTCGTGAGCCGACAATTTTTTTGTAAAGGTCCAATGAAGCTTCTCCAATATCATCGACTTTTTTTCCATCTTTTCTGTTTCTTCTCTTGACACTCTCTCCGTCATACCCTTTCTTCACGCACACTTCCCTCGTAGATCCCGTTTCGGATCCTCCTGCAGTAACAGCTAATACCTTTACCCTTAGCTTGTTTGTCTATCCTTTCTAATTCCAAGATATCCCCAAATATGCAGCGAGCGTTTAGCAGCAGGACAAGGGCCTCGGTCCTCTCGTCGGCAGCTGCGGCCAAGTTCCGCCCCGGCGCGGGTTTCTCCCAGCAGCTTCGTTTTGCGCACAAGGTATGTTTGGCAGAACAATCTGCGTCAGGCCGATTGCCAATCAGGAGCCACTGTCCGATCCGTGGCGCCCTTCGTTGTGTATCCAATGTCGAGTCCCCCCACTAACGTCAACCATTTCCTCCAGGAACTCAAATTTGGTGTTGAGGCCCGAGCCGCTCTCCTTAGCGGTGTCGACACTCTTGCGAAAGCGGTCGCGACAACACTTGGCCCCAAGGGCCGCAATGTTCTGATCGAGTCGAGCTACGGCTCACCCAAGATCACAAAGGGTAAGAAAAATACTACGACCATGTTGAGGAGGTTGAGGAATTCAAGGAGCTTGGAGGCTGGGTCCTGCAAGGTCTCGAGTTCCTTTCAGTTACGCGTTGTTGGCTCCCGGCTGACTGTTTTGGACATGATGTGTTCTTTTTGATCTTCTCGTGCAGATGGTGTTACTGTCGCAAAGGCCATAACCCTGAAGGACAAGTTCGAGAACCTCGGTGCCAAGCTCCTCCAGGATGTCGCCTCTAAGACGAATGAGATTGCCGGCGATGGCACCACGACGGCCACTGTGCTCGCCCGCGCCATCTTCTCCGAGACGGTCAAGAATGTTGCTGCCGGCTGCAACCCCATGGACTTGCGCCGAGGTATCCAGACGGCTGTTGAAGCCGTCATCAAGTTCCTGCACGAGCAGAAGCGTGACATTACGAGTGCTGAGGAGGTCGCCCAGGTCGCAACCATCAGCGCCAACGGCGACGTCCACGTCGGCAAGATGATCGCCAACGCCATGGAGAAGGTTGGCAAGGAGGGCGTCATTACAGTCAAGGAGGGCAAGACGATGAATGACGAGCTCGAGGTCACGGAGGGCATGAGGTTCGACCGCGGCTTCGTCTCGCCTTACTTCATCACCGATCCCAAGGCCCAGAAGGTCGAGTTCGAGAAGCCCCTGCTGCTGCTGTCGGAAAAGAAGATCTCGGCCGTCCAGGACATCATTCCGGCTCTCGAGATCTCCACCCAGACCCGCCGTCCCCTCGTCATCATCGCCGAGGATATCGAGGGCGAGGCTCTTGCCGTCTGCATCCTGAACAAGCTCCGCGGCCAGCTCCAGGTCGCCGCCGTCAAGGCGCCCGGCTTCGGCGACAACCGCAAGTCGATCCTCGGCGACATTGCCATCCTGACTAACGGCACTGTCTTCAGCGACGAGCTCGACGTGAAGCTCGAGAAGGCCACCATCGACATGCTGGGCTCGACGGGCTCCATCACCATCACGAAGGAGGACACCATCGTGCTCAACGGCGAAGGCACCAAGGACGCGATCGCGCAGAGGTGTGAGCAGATCCGGGGTGTCATGAACGACCCGTCCACCTCGGAGTACGAGAAGGAGAAGCTGCAGGAGCGGCTGGCCAAGCTGTCGGGCGGTGTTGCCGTCATCAAGGTCGGAGGCTCCTCCGAGGTTGAGGTGGGCGAGAAGAAGGACCGCTTCGTCGACGCCCTGAACGCCACCAGGGCCGCCGTTGAGGAGGGAATCCTGCCCGGAGGCGGCACCGCTTTGCTGAAGGCGGCCGCTCAGGCGCTGAAGGACGTCAAGCCTGCCAACTTCGACCAGCAGCTGGGTGTCAGCATCATCAAGAACGCCATCACGCGTCCCGCCCGGACGATCGTGGAGAACGCCGGCCTTGAGGGCTCCGTCATCGTCGGCAAGCTCATGGACGAGTTCGGCTCAGACTTCCGCAAGGGCTACGACAGCGCCAAAGGCGAGTACGTGGACATGATCGACGCTGGTATTGTCGACCCGCTGAAGGTGGTGCGGACTGGACTGCTTGATGCAAGCGGCGTTGCCTCGCTGCTTGGCACTACCGAGGTGGCGATCGTTGAGGCGCCCGAGGATAAGGCTCCCCCTATGGGCGGAATGGGGGGCATGGGAGGCATGGGCGGCATGGGGGGTATGATGTAAGTTGGCCTTTGTAGGATGGAGTGGTCACTGACAACAACAACCAACAAAAAATAAAGCAGCCGGGGAACAGCAGGCAGCACTCAGGCGGGATGACGGCCAGCTTGGGGTTCTTTGTATTACACCATCTTCTGGTCTTCTCTGGACTGGCTACTTAAGGACATGTACATTGGGAGTTGTCGGTGTTAAGAGTTTGACGGATTCCCCATCTTATTTGGCAATTGCGCTTTTATCATCTAATCTCCTCTCCGCTCCCCATGTCGGCTCAGGCCTGTGTTATACTGTACCTAAGATATACCTAAGTTTCACATTTCACACCTCAGGCTTGGGGCTCGAGGCTTGTGCCATACATACATAGTCGAAGAAAAGAAATAAACAAACCAAAACAAAAAGTAGGAGACCAGAGAGAGAGAGAGAGAGAGAGAGAGAGAGAGAGAGAGAGAGAGAGAGAGAGAGAGAGAGAGAGAGAGAGAGAGAGAGAGAG
>PYSP01000041.1:102440-175480 GCA_003049395.1 Pseudohalonectria lignicola
GAGAGAGAGAGAGAGAGAGAGAGAGAGAGAGAGAGAGAGAGAGAAAACCATTTCGTAACAAAGGTCCTCCCTCCCTCTCATCTTCAAACCCAACCTCTCACTTGACATGAGGCGGCTCGTCGAAAGTTGAGATGATGTGTACATGATGTGGCTGAGTGTTTTCCGATCGCTGCCTCCAATAGGCAGGCAACGCAAGCATTGAGATGATATTAGGTAGTTGTGGGATAACCTGATGCCTGCCTAAAGTTGAGACTTCAGGCTGACGACTTTCTTAGGCTTGTGAACATCGGTTATCGGATAGGCGGTGCAGCTGTTTGTTATGTTGGAGATGGCAGTGCAGTGGACAAAAGAAGCCTATACCCGACAAGCTGACAAGATTGAAGTCGGATGGGATGGCACCACCTACCTAGTAGTAGGTCGGGTATCTAGTGTACCACCTATCTGCCCGGTTGGTCTCACAGCCAACCTAATGGTCGAGCCCACCACCCCAATGCATCCCACCTCAATCACACAACCCCACCAACAAACTGCCCAGCACAGCACACCATAAACAATTGCTGGGAAGCCTGCAGTTTTGTATTTCTTTTTGTTGTTCACTGGTTGCCTGCCCTCTCTTCTCCTCCTCCTCCTCCTCCTCTTTTCCTCACGATTTTGACAATAAACCAACTTACCTCCCCTCGACCCCCGAGCTCTTTCTGGTGATAACATTACAAAAGGTTGTGCTCCCTCACCCCGACTGCTTTCCTTACCACTCCAGTGCCAACAAGACGTCGCACCCCCACTGCTGTCCCCGCCAAACTTGGGTTCACTATCAGCCTTCCCCTTAGAGGCTTGGACGCACTCCTCACAAAGCACTGTCTCCTGTCGTCCAGTCCGCGCCATTCCCCCCTCCATCCATGCGCTGACCGCAAAAACCCGTCACGCTCTCTCAGTCCCGCCAACTTTGACAACCGCGCCCGCGCACGCTCTTGAACGCAAAGAAGCACACCCACACAGTAAAAGAAAAGATGGTGAGCCAAAACCCCTCGAACCTTTGCAGTCGACAATGTGAATAAGGGTTTCGCTAATTATCTATCTTCCCATCCGTCAGTCGCAATCCGGGTTAGTAACCGTCGCTCTCGTGACCCCGCCTCCAACTTTGCAGCCCTCCAACCTGAGTCCTGGCTGTCGCCGTCTCTCCTTCGGTTGCAGCTCTCCTTCGCACTGCCGCAAGCAGCCTCCGGGCTGTTGAGACGCGGGGCATTTTGTGGGTTTGTCGGAGAGAAAGCTGGTCGAGGCGGCGAGCCGACAGGACTTGATGGAGCTGATGGAGCTGACGGAGATGACGAAGCCGATGAAGCTGAGGGAGACTGAGCTGACCTGTCTGGCGTCTTCTCAGAGCCAATGTCGCACAGGAGTGCATATCGACCTATAACGAGCTGAAGCTCGCCAAGAAGTTGAAGTTCATCATCTTCAAGCTCTCCGACACCAACAAGGAGATCGTGGTTGAGGAGGCTTCGCCCGATGCGGACTGGGAGGTCTTCCGCCAAAAGCTGATCGACGCCACCATCAAGTCGCCAACTGTGAGTTGCCTTAATCTGTATCTGGGAGAGAGAAAGAGAAAGAAAGAAAGAAAAAGTGTAACACCATCCGCTCACATATTGTTTCTGCTGCTGTTGCTATTCAGGGCGCTGTTGGCAAGGCCCCCCGCTATGCCGTCTATGACTTCCAGTACACCCTCTCCTCTGGTGAGGGCGAGCGGTACGTCCCGATTGCTTTTCTTGATAGTCTCCCCCTGCCTGTTTGTCTGTGTCATACTAAACTAAACCCATGGCTCCTATATCAACAGAAACAAGATTACCTTCATTGCTTGGTCCCCCGATGATGCTGGTGTCAAGGTCGGTTCGCCTGCTTCTACCCTGTTCCCTTTCCCACGGGTTCTTTTGGATTCCGGATCATGAATGCTGAAATGTCCCAACTCGCCTCTTTCCCCTCACCGCAGCCCAAGATGATCTACGCCTCCTCCAAGGACGCCTTGAAGCGCTCCCTGAACGGCATCGCCCACGAGCTGCAAGCCAATGATGCGGACGACCTCGAATATGACTCGGTGCTGAAGGCCGTCAGCAAGGGAATGGCTTAGAAGGGGCGCAAGGCAACAAACGGACTGGGGCGTTTTCTTTTCCACAGGAGGAGTTCTTGCGGCGGCGCGCAAAGCATAGTAAGCCGCAAGGCTACAGCAACGGAGGAGGATGCGTAAGAGGTTAATCTACCTGCCTGCATGCCTTCAAGGCGCGGGGAGGGAAAGGGGAAGATGATGGGACAAAAGAGGAACAATGAGAAAATGGCCTCCCTATCTACCCGCACGTTGTACTCTTCCCTCCTCCCCGGGGAGGCCCTCTCTACACCAACACGAGTTACGGGCCTTTTATTCTTGTGTCTTGTTGTCTCTTGTTCGTCCGATGAATACAATCACAGGAAAGCAGAGCTGTTCAATTTTTCTGTCCCCAGTTACAGGTAGTACGCTGAGAGGTCGTCCTGTAGGGTCGACTGCTAATTGCCAGCATTTCACTGTGATGACACCAGCCAGGCGCGTAAGGAGGAACGCTAGAGAAAGCGGGGAGGAAGGGGAGGATGAACAAGTGACAGTGGTATATATTGCTACTTTAAACCCTCGAACTCCCGTAGCCACGATCCAATCTACCCCGATCTCAGCCCTGACGCTCCTCCCAAGCTGTGCGGAATACCCCAAACAACTCGTCAGCCTGCCTCTCATCACGTATCCTCTGGAGCAGGAACCCCTTCAGATCCGTCCAGAACGCATCCGTAGCCAGCACCTCGGCACCGCTGACCCCCTGCGCCGCCGGCATCGACGAGGTCGCCGTCGTGTTTGGACCCCCGCCACCACCACCAGCATCGATCTTGGGCGGCGCGGCGGGTGCTCCACCGCCAAGCACCATTACGGAGAACTCGACGGCCTGCTCGCCCTCCCCGACCAGGTCCCTCAGCACCTTGCTGTCCGGCACCGGCTTCTTCCTGTGCAGCAGCCGTATCCTGTCCAGCGGGACGCCCACCTTGCCCGCCGCCGCCGCCTTGACGTCCAGGACCGGGGTGCCCAGGGCCTGCGACGTCAGCTTCAAGTCCAGCGGCGGGTTGCGCAGGGACCGGAGCGTGACTGTCACGCTCCGCTCCTGGCCCGGGTTCGAGGGCCTTGCCCGCTTGCTCATCGGCTTGGACATGCGTGGGAGGATGTACTAAAGGGATGTTTGTTGTAAAGGGGGAAAGTGTTAGAAAATTGCTTTCTTTCTTTTTCTCTCTTTATTAATTTGATTTTTTAGGGCCGACATCGTGAGGAGCTAGCTCCACGGCGGATCAAGCAAATTGGCGGGGGCGGTATGCCCGAACTAGCAAAACTTACGGCAGACCGGGAGGGATAAGTCTTGGGGTCCTCAACATGGTCCGCCGACAACCTCGAGGGCCGTGATTCCAGTCCCGAAAGGAACGCCTTGGTGAACGACACCTCCGTCATAGCTTCTGGTTGTTCTCGGTAGATGTGCGGGGGCGTGTGGAGGCGTATTGAGGCGTGTTGAGGTATGTTAAGGCGTGAGAATCCGAGAGTGCGAGGAGAAAACAAACAGGAAGGGAAATGCTGTCGCTCGAGGCTAGTTGAGAGTACGTGTCGGTATAATCATGATTGGACAGATACCTCTACCAACCTAGGTAGGTAGGTGCTGATGATGCTTGCCTCGCTGGATCTACCTAGGAACGGCACCCCGCCACGGACCACAACGCAACCCACGCAACTCACGTAAACAACTTAAAGCTGTGGCGTTGAAGTGGCGTCCAGAACCTACCCCACATTGTAGGGGAGCGTCGGAGTGGCCAAAGACAAGCGGTTGCAAAATACGGACTTCCATATTGAGATGGCTTCAGATGTCTTTCGGTTCTGTTCCAATATTCATCATTATGATACCATAACAATTGGCACGGCGTGTGGTAGATGCATGCTCGTGCGGTCTTCTATGGATGGTCACAGACCCTCACAGCAGAAGAAACCAATCTCGCCTCAAAACATGTCGTGACGACCCAACCATCGTCTCATCCTCTGAATTTACGGATACTAACTTCTATCCAATCATGCCCAACAAAGAGAAGGAGAACACCCCCGCCGTTCTCCCCTTCTTTGATTTTTTCCCTTTTGATCCCCCCCTCCCAAAAAAAAAACACCCAAAACAGAACAAAACTCTCCGTACCCTTTGTCTACTTGTAAAGCCAACCCCCATCATAAAAGCGTCTGTGATCCAGTTCCCGGCGGTTGAACCAACGGCACATAAAAAGGGCTACTTTCTGCTCTGCATCTCCTTTTGTAAGATGGAGAGAGAAGACGAAATACCATAGGTAGATCTGAGTGCCTGGCCGATGCCGCTTGTGTTTTTGCCTACCCTTATGTACGCCTTCTTCGTTTGCGGCTGTGGTGAAGCCTGCCTCATGGTGAATGATTGATATATCCAAAAGCCGCTGACTGAAGACCTCGATATTATGCGAGTCTTGTGTCTTTAGGGTGGCGGTATTGTATAGATGTAGGGGGTAGCTGATGTTCAAGGAGATATGAAAACAATTACAACGGACAATCAATCCCGTTGCGCGAAAGACAAGCGCCTTCGGACACCGGGATGGTGTTAAATGTGCAAACGAACTGCTGAGGTCCCGGAGACTTGGAGTGTGGATTCCGTGGTGGTGTTTGCAGTTGAAGATTAGGTGACCCCGATCTTGTGGGGCCTCGAGGAAAAGGAGTGGATGGTGGCAGCGTCCCTTGGTAGAAAGGAATACGAAGGACAAGGCTTGAAAAAACATAAGCCCTTCAACAGGGTGTCATGGTGAAATGATGTATGAGGCGGGAGGCGGGAGGGCCTTATATGGAGGGGAAGGCGGCATCATTGCTGGACGCCTAGGACAATCCCTCGAATGGTCCACCTCCAAGCGTCGCGGTCGCGGGGCTGCGAACTGAGCCACTGCTCGCATTTCTTGCGCCACTTCCCCTCTTCTTCGCGTTGCCTGCGGACGAACTCGGGGCCGACATCGAACTCCTCACCAACCATCCAGTCGTCCTTGATGTCGCTCATGCGCCCGCCCTGCCCGCCCTCGTTGGTCGACTTGGCCGTGTTGTCCTCGAGGTCCGGGATGTCCCGGAAGACATCGTCCTCGTCATCCAGAGCGTTGAATCCGTCCATTGGGTCGCTGCTGCCTTCCGGCTTGCCCGTGCCTTGTTGCGGTCCGATCTTGAGCCAGCACATGTTCTGCGGATCAAACACCATGCCGCCGACCACCTGGACGCCCTTGGTTGCCCCGATCGGCGTGATCAGGGCGGGGCGTGGTGTTGCGTTCTCCTTCTCCCGCATCAGGTATGCCGGTATGGATGCGGTAGATGGCGAGGATGCCGGCGCGTCGAAGGCGCCCAGGGCATTTTCATTGCCTTCCCAGCGGAAGGTCTCGGGGTTGTACACCATTCCCTTGACAACTGCAGGAGGGGCGCGCAACAGACGGTTATTAGCAACGAAGCAGATATTGACAGGGGATGCTGAGTGCTGCGCGGAGGGAAGGAGGGACTTAGAGGGGAACAGCGGAGTGGTGTGGACTTACCCTTCGACTCTCTGGTAGGGTTCAGATTGGAAATGAGGTGTGGCTTTAGCTGGGGTGGTCTCTTTGGCAACTTCTTTGACGGTCTCAGTGTCGAGGAGGAGCTCTGGGGTTGGGCCAAGGCACTGAAATTGCTGCGCGTCGACAGTTGAGCCACTCGCTGAGTGGTGAGTGGTGCGAGCGGCCCTGACGGCGCCCGCTGAGACAGAGCCGTCTCGCGGGCGATCCTACTCGCGGCGGTATCTCTGGCAAAGCGAGGAAGATAGTCCGTCTTGGCTGGAGAGTACGGAGCAGGTGAGTAAGGTATCTGTGGAGAGGGCGTGTTGGTCCTGTCGGGCAGTATGTTCTGATAGATCTTGTTTCTCAGTTGAGGCTTTGCCCCTGTTGCTGGCTGTCTCAGGAACCGGGCCTCTATCTGGCTTGACGTGGGGAGATCGTCAAACGCGTCGAGCTCGTGGCCGTCCCCAAAATTCTTTTGACGCTTCGGCTTGCTCAGGTGCTGCCACACATTCTCCTGTGCGAGTCTCTCAGCGTTCCGGTGTCTCTTACTCGGGCTGGGTGACCTCATGGTCGACCGTGACACCGCCCGAGACATGGGCCGGAGATCCACGATTGTGTCCGAATCGTGGCGCCGAAACGTACGCGACGTCTTGGATGTGATATGGTGCGACTGGGATTGCGAAGAGCCCCCGGCAAGGAAAGGGACCGGGTTCCTCCTCGCCTGGGCAGCAGCGCTCTCCAGGCCAGCACGTGACCTCTCGACGGGCGTCTTCGGCCGCATCGACGACTGCGGACGGCTCTGCACCTCTGTCCTCGACGGTGGTCGTTCATAACCCCGTGACGTGAGAGGGCGCGCAGGGGACTGCTGCGGTTTCATTACCGGCAGCGAACGCTTCAGCCGCAGCAGCTGCGCGTTAGTCGTCGTGGGCTCATTGCGCAGAGAAATCGTCGACGTCTTCTGTCCAATCTCTCTTCGGCGCGGGGTAGAAGGGGGCAAGGACTGCACCGATGAGGGGGTGGTGGGCGTGGTCAAGCTCGTGATAGAGGACTGAGCAGAATGTCCAAGGCGCGATTGTGACCTCCTGGTCCTCTCTCGCGACAGGATCGGGCCCCCACTCTCAGACACGGGCTCCAGTGATGACTGCGTGTGGGATCTCTCATGGCCAACCATGGGCCGAGGTAGGCGCGAGATATTCCCTGTTGATTTGTTGCTGAATGTGATGGAGACGGCAGTCTTGGGCCGCGACGGGCTGCTCGACCTTGTGTCCTTCACCTTGATGTTGCGGTGGAGTGTCAGCTTGCCAGAGGCGAACACCTCGCCAGTTCCAATCTCCAAGCCGGCCAAGAAGTCCTCCCGATCGGCCTCGGCCACTAGAGTGGGAAGTGCAGTCTTAAGCAGCGGTAGCTGTGGCGACGGCACCCGACAGCGCTCGGGCGAAGGGCTTTGGCGCCGCTTCTGTAGCCTCTCCTGGAAGTTCAGAGGCCCAGTCGGCAGTACCAGGCCATCCATGGCTTCATCCTCGCTTTCCGCAGTGAGGGAACTTGAAATGCTCGGGCTTAATGCGGAGACAGAGGAGCTGCGGTTTGACCGGCCATCCCGCCGCGTGCCACCAAATCTCGTCCCCAGACTCCCCTCGCCCCAGTCGAAATCCTCTAGCATGTTCAGGGACGGCGTTTTTGGAATGTCCTTCCGTTTGGAAAGCTTCAGTTTGCCGTCCGATGGCAGCTCAAGGTCCATTTCAAAGTCATCATCCGTATCCTTCTTCTGCGGTGTTGGTGGTGTGATCAAGGAAACTGGCTTGGGGAGGTCTCGCGTCTTCGCCACCTTGATTGTGGCGGCCCCATCACCGAAGAAGTCGTCATCGTCCCTGAATCTCTCGAGATTGATGGCGGAAGCGAGAATTTTGGTGCTGGACCGCGACGATGTCCGCTGCTCAGGCTGCGGCAGTATTGTAGCCGGCTTTACCAGCTTGACAGGACTGGGCTGCGTCGAGTTACTAACTTGCCGCAAGACGTCTGGGAACTTGGAACTGTCCTGTGGCTTGATGCGGAGAGCCTGGCCGGGATCGGGCAGCTCCAGATCATCGTCCCAGTCCTCTTGGATGATCTTCTTGATTTTTCTCCCGCCCAGCCTCTTGATCGTGCCGCCCATAAGGGCTGACGAGGGCACATTACAGGGAATGGGAATGCCCGCGCTGGTCGCGGCCGCGATCGCATCCAAGGTGGACTTTTCGTCATCGCCTGGGAGGTGAACGTGTCTCTCTTCCGCTTGCATCGACTCGCGATCGGACCGGAAAGACGAATGGGAATCGCGTCGGTTTACATGGCTAGTCGCATTGGATCCGCCACTGCGGAAGGTAAGGTCGTCCTCGATGAAGAAATCGTCGTCATCCCAGCTCTCGATCTGGTCCGCCACAGCCTGGCGCGGCTTCAGACGTAATGTATCCATGCTGAAATCTCAGCGAGGTGAAATGCTTGCTTGTCGCGTGCGGTACAGATGCTTTTCTAACGGGGGTGACCAAGACCGTCGAGGTCTTCGGAACCCTCGAACTAGGTTGTTCACGGCGACGGCAGCTACGAGGTCAATTGTGAAGATTCATAGTCGACAAACAAAGAGCACGCCGGCCACACAACATATCTCTCTTTCGCTCCCTCTCTCTGTGCGCTTTCGTTTTGCTGCGAAGCAGAGCTGATTTCGGCGGCTCAGCCGTCTTGTTGAGTGTCGCAAATTCGTCGGAATCGTAGGTAATTAGATTCTAAATGCTGTAGTGCGCGGCGCGGAGAAGTGGTTCCGTCCAGAACTCCCGTCCGTCCAAGCTAAGGTGAGGAGATTGTTGCAGGGTAGTTTTCCCGGCAGAGGTGAGGTGAAGCGGCTGCGACGATAGGGATATTGCAATGTCAATGGCACCGTCTAGTAGAGGTGAGCGAGTTGCGAGTTGCGAGTTGTGCGGAGTATGTGCGGCAAGGTAAGAAATGTCGAAATGGCCGAATGTATAGTCGGGTTGTGGTGGAGAGTGTATAGCACTGGGAGGGGGATGCAGGAGCCAGGAACAGACTTCAACGGTTCAGACTCGTGACAGCAGACGCCAACGCAACGGATAAATCGAGCAGAAAGGAATGGATGCACAATTTTTTTTGTGACGCCCGGTATTGCTGGGGGGAAATCAGGAATTGATTGAGTGGAAAGTTGAGAGGTCGGGGGATCCAATTCGGGTAGCAAGGTGGACTGGTGCGCATGTTGAGAGAAATGGCTGGGTCGGCCGTCCTCAGCACAAGGTGGGAAGCCGACCGGTGGTGGCTCCTACTGTGCCAGGTTGCCAATTGCGTGGCCTGTGAGCGAACAAAAGTGGGGTGATGGGATCTGTGCTCGGCTCGGCCCCGCTCTCCGGATGAATCAGAAATTTTTCCACCCTGCAGCATCACCAGAAGTAGTCACGTGATGACTGGCTCGAAACGGCCGCATCAATCCCTCTAGTTCACAGAGGGGAGACGCGTGAAGCTACAAACGCGAAACGAACGCGTCTGCCCCGCACGCGGTGCTTTCTTGTTAGCGGTTTCATAACGACTCCTGGAGTGTGGACAATTCTTAACCCTGTTCACATATGCCTGTTGCTACGTTCCATGGATTTCCGACTGTTCGTTCGCCATGAAGTCATTTACCAGAGTCTCCGATATCATTCATATTTCTAAAGTAGAAAAGGAGCATTGCTACTGGTAATAGGGTCCATCCATCGAGATCATCTCACTTGCATGCTTCTGGAAGGCATATCTTCCAGGGCTTGGCTTATGGACAGCTCCCCGTACTCGTAGTCTCTCAGACTAAGTGGTGCTCGTATGTTGACTTGAGCTCTGAGCAGTCGTGCTCGAACAGACCGACCAACATTTCCATGGCGCTCCGTGATCTTTTTGGGCCCATTGACGCCCATATCAAATTATAATTTGCTAATTTCCCCTATTCTCGGCTACAATAAGAAGACGCTTTCTCCCTTGTGCCTTTCTTTTAAAGGCCCCGATGATGGGTCAATCCAACACGTAAAGGCAGATGGCAGATCAAAAATAGCAAATAAGCAGCAAGTGTCTGAGCTCCCAATCCGCGCCCCGACTTTCGTAGCCTATTGTCTCCACATTAAAGCAGCCTTGCGACCCGGCCCGTCCGCGTTATTCATCACTGGACTCACAAACATTCCAAGCCACCTTCCGAGCCAACTTTTGCTGCTCCCCGTCAAGGAACTGCTCGTCACCTTCCCACCCCCTCTAATCTCGACGTGTTTCATCGAAAGGTGAGCGGGTTGATAATTAGACTCTCGTCCCAACCATTCATCCTGCCTGCCTACCTCTCCTGCCCGCCTGCCTTCTCCTGTTTGCCTCCGGCTCTGGAAACCTGTAAGTGAAGTGGCTCTGCCCCCTCACTTTTGTGCAATAAATTTTGCCTGTCCTTGCTCAATATCAGTGCTGAGAAACCTCCGGACACACTCGGCTGCTATTTTTTCTCTCATTCGTCTAAGATGCCTGGATTCGACTAATCCCGTTGTTTGCCCCCAGGCTGTGGCTGTTTGATCAAGCTGAGACATGCCCCGAACTCACGTGTTGAGGATACCCCGCTCCGACGAGGAGGATGGTTCGTTCATCCTAGCCCATGTGACACCATCCTCCTCCAAGAAAGCGAAGACTTTGGACGTCAAGATTGTTGCGACTGAGGGCGAGTTTCCATATGTCACCTCACGTAAGTCATGTCCCGGCCAAGCCGCCCTCCATTATTACACTGCTCCATGATCGACCCGGCCAAGTGGGTTCTCCACCCCCAGGATTTATTGCGGGTTTATCCCATTCCTCCATTCATGCGTCGTCTTTATTTTTCCTTCCTGGGGAATATAGGGTTTGATATTCCGATATCCCGACAATGAAGCTAATCACAAATGAATGAAACGGACACCGCTGATATACCCCAAAAAATATACAGTGGTACATGGCAAGGTGGGTTGCCTGAAAGTGACAGGGAGCCAATGCTCCGCAGATGAATGGGAGCACATCCTCGCCTCGCTCCTCCTCGAGCAGGAGGGGGTTAAGGACGTCGAGCTCACTGCGGCGGTGCGGTCCAGCTTGAAAAAATTGGAGATCACGGTCCGTAAGAGAATTCAGGGTATCACGGTAGGCCTGTTCCTACTTTCTCATGCTTTATTGCGACTGGCGCCATCCCTAGGGGCCGTAGGTAGTCAACTGCCTTCCCTAACCTACCTACCTGCCTACCTACTTAATTTGGTATCTGGGTAGTCCCGCCTGGATGGAGCAGAGAATGTCCAGTCAAGCCTAGTGTGCTTTGTGCTGAGATGGTTCGCCTCGATCTTTTTCTCTCGCTTATTTTTAAATCCTAATTTTTATTCTTCTTCTTCTTCTTTTAGCAACGCCTCGGCGTTATCCCCCTGAAACGGGACGTGGACGAAGAGGAGCAGGACATAGATGTGACGGCGTGGTGCGGCATCGCTATTGAATCCCGCGAGGAGATCCGTGCGGAGCTAGCCGCTGCTACCGTCAAAACCCAGGAGCTTGAGAAGGCCGTAACCGTCCTCAAGGATCAGCTCGATGAGCTAATCAAGGCCAAAGAAGAGCACGAGTCAGTGCTGCTGGAGAAGTTCCGCGACCTGCTGAACGAGAAGAAGTTGAAAATCCGGCAGCAGGAGAAGATGCTAGCCCTAGCAAGGACTGACCCGGCCCGCGCTGACTTGGTCGCGGTCTCTACCACCCCTGGCGACGGGGACAAGCCCGCCCCTGTTGCGTCCTGCCGACCCAAACGCAAGGCCGCCGGGGAAAAGCCTGATGACGACGACTCAGAGGACGGGTTTGAGAAGATGGACGTGGACATCAAGCGGGAGAAGGGATCCGAGCAGGGCAACGAGTCCGACGAGCAGGACAGGCAAACGACAGATGACGATGCCACCGCGAGTGAGTCGGATGAGGACGACGGGTTAGAAGCAGCTAAAGCTAGTGCGGATGCTGATGCTGATGCTGATGCTGATGCTGATGCTGATGCTGATGCTGATGCCGATGCCGATGCCAGCAAGGGCAAGGGCAGGGGCAATGACAGAGGGAATGGCAAGGGGAATGGCAAGGGCAAGGTCGGGCAGAGTACCAAAACGGATGCATCGGTCGAGTCCGCTCAGCAGACAGAACAGTCCCCTTCTCCAAAAGCACTCCCACCGAGGCGCGCACTGCCCTTCGCGACACGCAATCGGGGACCTGCCAATGCCCCTCCCGCTACGGCCCCGGCAGATGCAGGGAGTGAGACGGAGTCGGATGATGAGCTCTGAGAGATTTCGACTTGAGAGATCGCTACATGGATTCTCACTTTGCGGCAGAAGCGACGAACGCCCTGATTTTATGTTTTATGCCTACTGAGTACCAACAAGCGTTTGATCTCTGCGGCGCCGCTCCTCTCCCCAGGCGTGCTCGTGGTGTCTCCCGTCCCGCCCCCTACCACGTTTGTATGCCTGCTTTTCTCCTCTCTTTTGCAGTCGTCGTTAGCGCCTGTCGTCATCGGCGAAGTGCCTCCGCCAGAAGACGCGGTAATGTTGCTGCCTCCCGAGATTCGAGACCTCGTCTACTTCCTTTGGGGTGAGCTTGAAGCTCGGAAGCTTGGTCAGATACCCCTTGAGCCGCTGCTCACTGGAGCTCGTGGTGATGATGATGACCCCTTGATCGAGACACCATCGCAGGGCGATCTCCCCGGGCGTGACGCCGTACTTCCTGGCCAGCTCGTCGTACTTGTCGTCGACGGGGCCGCCGGTGGACCTCGTGATGGCAGTCAGGGGCGAGTAGGCCGAGGTCGCGATCCCCTTCTTGCGGTGGTACGCCAGCAGATCGCCGTGCTGGAGGTACGGGTGGAACTCGATCTGGTTGATAGCCGGCGTCACCTTGGCCGTCTCCAGGATGGTCTCGAAGTGTTCCTCGAGGAAGTTGGAGACGCCGATAGACTTGGCCTTTCCGGCCTCCTTGAGAGCCTCCATCTCTGCCCACTTGCCTTGGAGCTCCTCCGGTCTCTTGGCCCAGAAGGGGCTGTGGATCAGATAGAGATCCACATAGTCAAGACCCAGTTTCTTGAGGGACGCAGAAAGGCATTCGTTGGCGGTCCTGCCATCGCCACAGCTGATCTTTGTGGTGACGAAGAGGCTGGACCGGGGAAGCCCGGACTCTTTGATGGCTACTCCCAGCTCCTCTTCATTCCTATACACTGCACAGTGGACTTTAGTCTTTGTCCCAGTTGCCATGTCGCCATGCCTGTTCACTCTGGTTTCACTCTAGGAATCGGCTACGTAGAGACGAACTTTCAGCGCCATCCAGGTGATTGTAGCCAATCTTGATAGCCATCTTGGTCAATTCGACGGTGCTTCTATCGGTGGACCCTTTTGCTCCCACTCTGGCGGTGCCCAATCCATATGCTATCTTCGCGTCGGTAAATTAGCGAGGGTTAGCAGAGCTGCGACTCCATCAGGATGAAAGTGGGTGTGGACAGGTGAAAGAAGGTGAAAGAAGGTGAGGCAAGGCCAAACTCACCATTGGGATCTCGTTGCCGTCGTTGAGCTTCAGATACGACAGATACTCCAGCTGCTTGGGAGCATGGCCCGAGCTGCCCGGCTTGAAGGACGAGGTCTCAGAATTCATGGCGTCGGATGGGTTGTGTGAGGCTCCTGATTCACAAGATAAGAAGGATGGGGGATGGACAAACTCAAAGCTAGCGGACGAAGAGAGGGAGGAGACCAAGCCAGTCTGTATTAAACTTGCAATCCGACGATGCAAACAGAGCTGTAGCATTTCAAGTTATAACCATTATCACCCGGGCTGCGCCTCCGGTCCGGAGCGGGGCAGGTAGAGGCACTGCACGTATCTGTAGCTGTCCGGGAGGTCCTACAAACCCCAATGACGCAATCTTTGGCTATCACGTCACGTCGGGTACCTAAAACGTACCTACTAAGCAAGTACTACGTAAGATATTGCCAGAATCATGTCTGCAAATGCGATACCTACTACGCTTGATACCCTCGACGCCTGTTCCGTCGTGTTTTGACAAGGACACATTCGAGGGGGAAAGCTCGGCTGCGGCGCAGGTCGGATATCTCGGAGGAGCGATCAAGTGATCCTGTAGCTGCATTAGGTACTCTACTTACCAAAGATTAAGCACTAACTACTGCTAACCTGCTCTGGTTTTACATGTGTATTCGACTGGAGTAGGAATGTACCTTTTCTACCTAACTACGTGACAGTCTAAATGTAATCCAAAAATTGTTTTAGGGGTTTTTATTTTATTCTATTAATTTCTTTTGATCCTGCTGTTCTTCGTTCGGGCATACCACTTAATGTGGAAAGTGACTGCGTAGCACGACATGGATGCATGCATTTGCTTTGACCTAGAAGATGACTACCTAGGTAGATGCACCTTCTCAGCGTTATCGCTGTCGGCCCATACTAGGTTCCGTGAGGCTGAGTTCGGCTTCATGGGTGTCTCCTTTCTTGAATACGCACATGAACTCGTCCCGGGCTTGATCGAACTTCGAGAGGTTCTCGCCCGTCAGCTCATCGATACCATAGTGGGGGAGCCAAGACGGGGCCTCAGGATTCCCTACCGGTACCAAAGGCCGATGTTCTTAAGTAGCATATATGCAGATGTCCTTAGGTCGCAGCACAACTTCTCGTCGACGACACCGAGGCACTGGGCCTCGGCGAGCACATGGGGCATCGGGTAGCTAAAGATGAAGCTCCGGCAGTAGCTGCCGGGGCCGCTATCGGCTGGCTTCACCTCGATGGACGGGAATGCAACGTTTGAAGCCGCTGCAGATCCACTTTCCGCAAGGGAAATGGGATTTTAGGGCCGACGGCGGAGTCGTCCCTCATGCGGAGCCTGAGTGGGTGCCGGGTTGGGGCGCCGATCGCACATCGCTGGTCCTAGAGCTCTTCGCAGAGTTCCTTCATCGTTCCTTCGGCGCTGCTGGGTACGCAAGCTCATCGAACACGTTCTGATCCTCCTTGGTCGCCAATTCATATGCGGTGGGAGACTGGGACTGTGGTTTAGCAGTTCAAGAACCCCTGGCGTGGACGCATGGTGGGGGTCTTCCATGTTAATTACCAGATAACTGGAACCCCGCATGGCTTGGTAGGTTGTGGTCATTGCCCGGTGACGTCTCCACCTCGCAATGAGTGAATGATGAGCAGACGGGAATAGAGAGTTAGCCCCCGGATACGGCAGAAGCCTCAAAACTGGCCAGGAGTTCGCATTATTAAGCAGATCAAGTTGTTCGTGCGATGTCCTATCCTCGTTAGTCTCGATAGATAGAGAGAAAGAGAGAAAGAGAGAAAGACAGAGAGGCTCATCTCATTGGCGAGCAATCAACTGGGCCGACTGTGTTTTATCGTTTGCCACTGCCCTTTCACTCATCACTCCGCACTTACAGACTTGGGTATCCGTATCTGTAATTCTGTATACCTACCTGCCTCCGTATTGATATGCTCCATTACCGCCAAATTTCTCAAAGACTCCTCGGATACATTACACCGGCAGCCCTGAGCAACAGCAACCTGCAGCAGCTCCTTCGACGAGGTCGGCGGGCATATTCCCATGAAATGACGCAGCATCAGCCGGCCTCGGCCAAGGACGGAAGCGCCACGGAGGCCGCCTCCGCCGCCACCCAATGCAGCCAAGTGAAAGGACAAGGACAGGCAGGAGAAGCCGAGGCTGGGGTGTCGCTCAGGGACCTCCCCAAGTCGTGGCGTTTCACCTCATCGCTGCCGCCGGACCCGCTCTTCCCGACGCCGGCGGACTCGCACGGGACCCCCCGGGACCGCATCTCCCCGCGGCAGGTGCGCGGCGCGCTCTTCACCTGGGTCCGCCCGGAGACCCAGCAGGATCCGGAGCTTCTCGCCGTGTCCCCCGCGGCCATGCGGACCCTGGGGATACGCGCCTCGGAGGCCGGCACGGATGAATTCCACCAGACCGTCGTGGGCAACCTGCTGCACGGATGGGACGACGGGTCCAACTCGGGCGAGGGCTACCCCTGGGCGCAGTGCTACGGGGGCTTCCAGTTCGGCAGCTGGGCCGGCCAGTTGGGCGACGGCAGGGCCATCAGCCTCTTCGAGTCCACAAACCCGGCCACGGGGGAGCGCTACGAGGTGCAGCTCAAGGGCGCCGGAATCACGCCCTACAGCCGCTTCGCCGACGGCAAGGCCGTCCTCCGCAGCAGCATCCGCGAGTTTGTCGCCAGCGAGGCCCTCGCCGCCCTGCGCATCCCTTCCACCCGCGCCCTGGCCCTCTCGCTCCTGCCCCAGTCTCGCGTCGTCCGCGAGTGCGTCGAGCCAGGCGCCATCGTCGTCCGCTTCGCCCCGTCGTGGATCCGCCTAGGCACCTTCGACCTGCTGCGGGCGAGGGGGGACCGGCCGCTGCTCCGGCAGCTGGCCAGCTACGTCGCCGAGAACGTCCTCGGCGGGTGGGAGGCCCTCCCTGCCCGGCTGGACGACCCGGAGAAGCCCGGCGAGTCCGAACAGGTGGGCAAGGCGGCGAGCCCCCCTCGGACGGGCGTACCCGCGTTTGAGACGCAGGGCCCCGACGACTCGGCAGAGAACCGCTTCAGCCGGCTCTTCCGCGAGGTCGTGCGCCGCAACGCCGCCACCGTGGCCAAGTGGCAGGCCTACGCCTTCACCAACGGCGTGCTCAACACGGACAACACCTCGGTCATGGGCCTCTCTATCGACTTCGGCCCCTTCGCCTTCCTCGACAACTTCGATCCGGCCTACACCCCGAACCACGACGACCACACGCTCCGCTACAGCTACCGCAACCAGCCCACCATCATCTGGTGGAACCTCGTCCGCTTCGGCGAGGCCCTGGGCGAGCTCATCGGCGCCGGGCCCGACGTAGACAAGGAGGCCTTCATCAGGGACGGCGTGAAGGAGGGCGAGGAGGAGAAGAAGCTCATCTCCCGCGCCGAGAAGATCATCATGCAGGCCGGGGACGAGTACAAGGCCGTCTTCCTCGCCGAGTACAAGCGCCTCATGGCCGCCCGCCTCGGCCTCCGCACCCAAAAGGCATCCGACTTCGACGAGCTCTTCAGCAGCCTCCTGGACACCATGGAGTCCCTCGAGCTGGACTTCAACCTCTTCTTCCGCCGCCTCAGCTCCCTGCGGACCAGCGAGGTCGACACCGAGGCCGCGGCCGAGGAGAGGGCCCCCCTGTTCTTCTACAAGGAAGGGGTGACGGGCGTGGGCGGGGAGCCCGAGGGCCGCAAGAGGATCGGCGCTTGGCTCGGCAAGTGGCGCGAGCGGGTCTTGGAGGACTGGGGCGCGACCCCCGATGACGAAGGCGAGCGCATGGCCGCCATGAAGAGGGTGAACCCCAGCTTCATCCCTAGGGGCTGGATCCTGGACGAGGTGATCCGTCGCGTCGAGAAGGAGGGCGATCGCGACGTGCTGAGGAGAATCATGCACATGGCCCTGCACCCCTTCGAGAATAGATGGCACGGGAAGACCTTCGACGGGACCCTCTATGAGGGCGACAGAGCAGAGGAGATAAGATGGACAAGCGACGTTCCTCGGATGGAGAGGGCTCTTCAGTGCAGTTGCAGTTCATAACCACACATGTCCAACCCACACCTCCTACCCTCAGATACACCCAACGCAAAATTATAGACCGAGATGTGGCAACAACCAAACATTTGTAGGATTCTAATTTCTGTGCAGGGCTTTTATTATTAATGATTGACGAACCTACAGGGGTGTTTTTTGTGACTTGTTGCTTGCTTTGTTGTTGTTGTTGTTCAAGTAGTAGTAGTCTTGTGTCTGTCCACTCCCTCCCCCTCTGTTCCTCCTCCGTTCCCTTCCATTCCTTGATTCATCGAATAGAACAAAAAAAAAAAAAAAAGGTAACAATCTTGTCCTCAGCATTTCAACCTCCCCTTTTAACTCTCACTCGGCCGCTGCTATGCTGCGCCTCAAGCCACACCACTAGATCGAAGCTGATCGCGGCAGTTAAATTAAGGCTGGCCGAGTAAGTGGTGTTGTTGTTGGTTGGCCCCTGGCTGGAGATAGGGGCACATCCGGTACATCCAGGCTTTGTCGCTGTGACCCATCCCATTTGATCGACTCGTCGTCCCGTAGTTTTTCCACATAGAGTGAAAGACAAAGAAGCAGGAAAATAACCCGGAATGAGACGGAGACCAAAACAAAGACGGAGACAGGCACAGAGACAAGAAATATAGAGTCTGGGATGGCCCCCAATCCCTCCAGCCAGGCGCCAAAGGCCAACAGCTGCACAGCCTTTCCATATCGCAAAATTCCATAGGTAACCATAATGTGTCCAAAGCACTCGAAGTGGGCAGTAGCCTCCCGAGCGTAGGATGTCGGGTGATTTGTAAAGTAGTTGCTGGGGAAGATGATGGTAAAAACGCAATTCTCATATCGACTAGGTGAATTTCCGACAAAAGACGTTGGAGGAAATTGTTATTTTGTTGGCTGACCCAAGGGAAACGTGCTCATCATCGTCATCATGATCGTGACCATGATTGCGATCGGCTAGACTCTAACACTGAGTACAACGGGGCGAAAATCAAGGCGGAAAGAAGAAATCACCGTATTCGTAAGCCGCGGTCGAATAGCACACAAAAATCATCGGTAGCAAAGACACAGGACAAAGCGGTGAACAGTCGTAACTCTTTTCCGTCGAGCCGAGTTGCCGAGAAGGAATCAGCGGAATCCGTTTCCGTACCGAGGGCCAGGGGGCATGCGTCCCATGGTGGGTCCGACGCCAGGGCCGGGGCGAGTGGCAACGGCCGGGTTGGTGCAGAGCATGCCGACCCGAGATCCGAACTTTGAGCCGCGGAGCGAGACCATGTGCTTGCGTATGTGCGCCGCCACAATCTCACGGTGCTGCGGGGTGGAATGGGTGAGTATATACTGGATCAGGTAGTTGCCATACTGGTCGCTGGCGATGTCGATCAAGGGGATTCGAGGACGGTCAACACGCCCTTCACAAACCCGGTCAAGATACCGGCCTAGGAAGTCAGTACCGCCGATCTTGAGGCACTTCTCCACAACCTTGGATGCGAACTGGTCCATGCTGTATTCGGCCGCGTAGCGGATGACATGGTCGATGGCCCGGCTCCGGTCTGCAGGCGCGCCATGCTCGCAGATATGCTGGATGCACCAGTTCCCAAACTGACCATGGGCGACGATGTCGATATTCGCGAGTACCTCCTCAATGCAGGGTCGCTAGAGCAAGGGACATGCCGCGTGTTAGCCAATGACAAGGTAGCCAAACACATACACAAGACCAAAAGACTAGGCCAGTCAATGGGATCCTCCATGTACCTTGTCTTCTTCGAGGCAGTTCTCGAAGATGTTCTGCACAACGAGGCTCCCAGTCTCTCCTAGGGCCACCTCGTGCCACATGCCGCGCAGAGACTCGTTGACATATTTCATGATCTGCGGAGGGGACTCGGTCCATCTCAGCTCAAAGAGCTTCTGCCAGACATGGCACGCATATCGGTGAATCACAGTCTCCGGGATCCGCCGGAGCAGCTCATGAACCATGATGGCCTTGTAGTCCTCTGGCACCGAGTCGAAAGCCTTCTGCACTACATGACATCCAAACGGATCCATCGACAGGTTGAGAGTGTTCCCCCGGATTGCCTCTGCAATCTTGATCACCTGCTCTGGGGTTCCATGCTCGAAGCAGCGCTGCACCAGGAAGTTGCCGAAACGGTTCACCATTAGCGGGTACGCCTGGGCGACAATGGCCTCCACGATCTCGTACTTCTGCTCCGGCGTGCCGACCTTCAGCTTCTGCTGGAGAAAGATTGACGCCTGCTGGTCATTGTTGCAAACAATCTTGTCGACGATGTACTTCCAGTTGCAGTTGACGTTCCGGTCCAGGAGCCGGCGGTAGTTCAGAGGCTCCGTGGTTGGCAGGTAGGTTTGTCCCTCGGTAGCGACGGCCTTTGACACACCGTCTCGTTAGCATATCCACATCCTCTACATGCAGGGCCAAGCCCTTCGCTTTGGATCAGCGAGCGAGCCAAGGCTGGGTGTTCAGGCTGTATTACTCACGTCAGGCTTCCAAGTCGAGGCTGCACTGGAGGTGAACTCGGTTGCATGGGGTGACAGAGGAGTGCTGACTGGCTGCGGCTGGAAAGGGGGATGCATACCCACGCCCGCCGAGCTGGGCATGGGCCCAGACGGGGGACCCTGGAAGCTGGAGTTCGAGTCGTAGTGATTATAGTTCATGCTGTAGCCGCCGAAACCGCCACCAAATTGTTGGGGGGAGGGGAAGCGACCATCGTAACGATTTCCTCGGCGACCACTCGGTGGAGGCCTCACTGTCAAGTCCTCATCAGGGCCGAATCGATCCCCGCGGTATGACTCCATGGCAGGGTTTCCATATGCCGCGGGGATGCAAGAGTCGGCATAACCCCTGCCACCAGACCAAGGTGCCTGCTGGGGGGTCTCGGGGATTCCCTGCGGCTGCTGACCAAATGAACCCTGGAAGCTAGGCTTGTTGCTTCCCCAGATGCCACGAGATCGGGTGAAGCCACCGGTGGACAAAGAATCACCAGTATCAGACGGGCAGTCGTCATGACAGGGCCAGGTAATCTCACGGGCGAAGGGAGGCTTGCTCACGGCATTGAGAGAGGACGAGCCTGTGGCTAAGCCGTGAACCGGTGACGGAGTCGGAATCGAGCCATGCATTGTGGCCTTTGACATGGCCTCGTCATAGCTTGACATAGCAATAGTGTCCGAGTTGGCAGCACTGCCCGCATCGCTGGTTTCTTCCGACTTGGGGCCCAACGTCTGAGCCTCGAGGCGCGAGATGGTGGTCTTCGCCCTGGCCAGCTCCAGCTTGAGACGGAGGATTTCGTCATTATTGACTGCGTGGCTCTCTGGCGTGGCACTCGCAGGACGCGTCGTTGGAGCAGTACCCGTGAACTCGTCGGCAGCTGGAGTGACAGGCAGCGAGCTGCACGAGGCCTGATGGTCCAGGGCCCGCTTGTATGCCTTCTCGTCCTCGGGCGACGGCTTAATGGCTTCCTTGTCATATGCCATAGCGTGCTGCTCCGAGAGCTTGGCCAGAAGCTTGTCCATCGGGGATGGCTCGGACGCCGCCGCCTCATGGCTGAGCTTCACCTTCTATCATGGTCAGCTAGCGGCCAGGCGCATACAAAAGGATGTCGAGTAATGGTGATAATAGTACCTTGGGGCAGTTCTGATTCACGAGCTTAGACGTCGTCAAGGCTGTCACAGATTTCTTCAGGCTCGTGACAATGCCATGGTCCTGTGCGCATTGGGCGTGATCAGCAGCCAGGCATAAAGTGTGGTTGTATCCTAGAAGATCCTGATCGACACCTAGGATTGGATGAAGAGGAGTGCTAAGGCATCTAGCTGATCGAGTGAGGGAGGGATGGAAGGGAAAGATGTACATACCTGGATACCTTGTAGGACTCCTTCATCGGGAAGCCTGAGGTTCTCGTCGTTTGACATGCTCTTGGTCGCGGAAGAACAGCGCCGATCAGGAGAACTGAAGTTCCCAGCAGTGCTCACGGGGGACATTGTTGGGTTGTGCTCGTGATCTAGCGTCTGGCGTCTGGCTGGCCTCCGGTAGTCCAATTCTGACCTAGTCAGAGTCACTAAGTGCTGGGTCGAAGTAAATCTAGGGTGATATGGCAGAAATTCCTTAGAGATCAAGGAATAAAGGACGAAAGAGGGCGGGATGAGAGAGGGAGATGTTGTGATGATCCGACTCGGCCACCTTGCAAGCACACGCAGGCAATACGATAGAAAGACAATCGTCATGAAACAGCCGGGACAAACGCGGGCAGGCACCTCTTGGTGTTGGGCCTGAATGAGATGAAAGTGGGAGCGTGGAAGGAGTGACAGGACGTGACGTAGGAGGGCGAAATTACCAGGCAAACCTGACCCGAGTCAAAAACAGATTCAGGCGGACTCGGTCCTCGGGATGTGCATTCGACCTTCCTCACGCCGAGGAGGGACAGATTTTGAGTTATGATTTGTAGGAAGATTGGGAACGTTTCTGCGGTGGCAGGCGTGTGACAGATTTGGGAAAAGATGAGTTAAAAGATCAACAAATAGCACCTGCCGAACAATGGATCCTGTAGATGCAACAAGAATGGTGAGGAAAAGAGAGAAAGGGTAGATTCGACAGACCCGGTGACCTCGGAAGATATTGGTTGTTGATTGCTGGGTTGAATTTTTTTCCCTGGCCGAGGATTCCACTTGGTTTTTTGAGGCACACCTGCCTGATCGGTAATGGCAGTTGACAAGCAAGCTGCTTCCAACCTTAATACCACCCCCGAGTTACAAATGTAATAGAGGTATTGCATATTGGCAACCAATTCGGGCGTACATGCCATCATATCGATCGGCCCTCAACTACCTCCCGTAAAGACTATGCCCCAAAGCCACGCAACCCTGTCACTTATCGTGATCTCCATCGAAACTATTCCTATCTCCTTCTACACGGTGAGGCGACACTCATCAATGCACGAGTACTAAGGCAGATATGATGATATCAGTAGACGCTTCTTATGACCCCAAAGGATGGATGGGGGGAGGGTGGGGGAGGGTAGACAACAAGACCTACGTTACCTTCTACAAGATATTCACCTCAAAATCCGAAAACGTCACTTTCAGACACAGCCAGAACACATAATTTGCGAGCACAACACATCTATGGCACGCGCCAATAAACAAAAGGCTGGAGCGATGGCACACCTGCCCGAGGCTGTCCAGACAAAGGCCAGAACAGTCGAGGCAGTGCGGGTGCAATATCCTTAGAAACGTGGGATTTAAGACCCTGACCGTGAGTACTCCAAAAAAATTATTATGGCCACTGAGCTACAATGCTAGCGCTTGCCATACACGTATCGTCATATGGTATACGTAGCATCGGGGAGGAGAGAGGGGAACTATGGGAACGAGGAGTTTTGAGGACCCCCAGAAATATCTGCAAAGGAGCAACCGACCCGACCGTTCTCCAACTCAAAGGGTATTTATAATCTGTGGTGGTTGTACAATTTGTCGTACCAAACAGGACCGCCTCGGACTTATTTCTTCCCAGGCTTGGGCTTGAGTTCTGTGTGGCAAGAGGAAGCCGTCAGTCTCTGCTTGGGCTCAGATGGGCTGGGGGTGGAAAGGGGGTCAAACATACCAGGAGGGCCTTTCTTCTTCTTGGGAGCACCCTTCCCGCGAGCCTTCCGACTAAATGGGTGTTAGCTATATCTGAAGGTGGACGCTGTCCCAAACGCAGATGGGCTCCTTACTCCTCGAGCAATTCAAGCCTCCACTCCTCCTCTTCGTCAACTGGACCCTCGAGCTCGGGTATGTCGGCAAACGCCTTTGCAATATCCTTATGCGTCACTAATTTGCGAGGATAGTATGTCGCCAGCGCGGGCCCGCGTAGCCTCTGTCGCAAGATCTTATTTCCTGTGCGCACTCCTTCTGGGTTGTATGTCGAGGCAAAAATCCGGCATTGGACCTGATTCTGTTAGCGATTTTTGCTAATTGAAAGAGCAAGATTTTCTTTTCGCACCTTCATAAGGTCCAAAAGTCGCGAACGAGGGACGCTCATCTTGTTCTCATCGCAGGGGCACGGTTTCGTCGTCGGGGTGCGTTCACGATAAACCTCAAAAAGCATGAAGTGAGGTTCAAATGCTGGACTGGAAAATCCTCGGCACAATGGAACGGCTGAGTGGGCGCGGGCGCGGGTGCGACGCTACGGCGGGCACAGTGCAGCAGTTGATATACGCCACGGGGCCTCTGTGAGAAAGTCTCCATTTTTGAACAACCTCCATCCTGTCATCTTCGGCTTCCACGAATCTTCTAAAGGACGGCACAGACCTTGTGGAGAGGAGCACTACATATTGACATTAAGATGTCCAAACGCGATCATTTCGATTTTTCTCAAAACACATCGTCGCAGATATCATCGCAAGCGAAGCGGAAGAAGCTTAACTCATCAGACGCGCTTGCGATTCTTTTGGACCACTCAGATGAGCTGGTCCACTGTATCAACACCCTGAAGGCTTCCGGTGTGAGGTCTGGAGGAGAGAATGGGGATGAACCGGGCTCTGTTCTCATTTCAACCGATCCAGCAGTTTGTGAGCGACTTGCCATGGTCATCACGCAGCTGCTACCGTCTCTGCAGGTGCTCTCATCCCAAGCCAGAACAGAGAACCACGCCGCTGCCAGAGCAGAGAAATCACTTGCGATTCCCGAACTCTCCTTCTTAACAAAATGGACCTCTGCCGAGATCCCCAAGTCACTGCCACCCCTGCCAGCGGTGGACAACGCCGTCGTCGAAGCTTCAGCTCTTACACACAAGTCAGTGTTGGGCACGCACGATTCCATCAATAAGTCCTGTGAGCGACTAGAATGGCTAGGCGACGCCTACCTCGAGCTGATCGCCACGAGTCTCATCTATCAGACATTTGAAGAGATTGATCCAGGCCAAGTGTCCCTAGTCCGTGAGACGCTGGTCAGGAATCTCACTTTGTCACAGTACGCCCTGGATTATGGCCTCGATAAGAGGGCTACTCTCCCCAGCGAGTTCTTTCACGACCGTGTGGGTGGTGGCACTAAGATCGGGGAGAAGGGGAGGATAAAAATCCTCGGGGATATCTTCGAGGCGTATGTCGGTGCTATTATCGCCGCCGATCCCCAGCACGGTGTCTCCCGGGTGTCGAGCTGGCTGAAGGCCCTCTGGGGTATGAAACTCAAAGAAAGGATCAGGGAAGAGGAGCGGAGATTGAAGTCTGCGGAGGTGTTGTCTGGGCCGGGCCGGGCCCAGGTGGGAGAGAGCGCCAAGCGATCAAGGCCGAAACAAACCCCTAAGGAACAGCTTGCGCAGCAGCTCGTCGTCACGGGTATCAGCCTCAGATACGAGGATCTTCCGCCTCCGAGGAAGAAGACCAAGGAAAATAACCTCCCACTCTTCGCGATTGGTGTATTTATGGATGGGTGGGGTGAGAAGAACCTCCAGCTCGGAGCCGGTGTGGCACCCGGAAAGAAAGAAGCTGGGAACAGGGCTGCTCAAGCGGCGTTGGACAACAAGAAACTGATGAAGCTCTACAGCGGCAAGAAGATGGATTTTCTGGCCGCATCTGGAAAGCCCGCGGATGATCCCCTGTGAGTATCATGGATGGAGCCTCTCCTACTAGGCCATAGGTGGCCAGGACTACCCCAGCTACCTAGCCCATCTCGGTCGGAAGACGCGGTGGACAGTTCCAGTCACTACCCTGTGAAATCAGCGATTTTTGAAAGAGAAGGTTATTTCGGCGGCATCTGACTCCGAAAACTACAATTCGAGATTAGTAGGAATACGATTTATAATAGCTGGGCTGGAGGACGTCTGACAATGCGGAGTTCATCCTCAATCCTTGTACGTATTGAAATATCGCCGTCGCAGTCGATTTTGCTGTCGGTACCGCTGTGCTGCCGTCAATCCAGCGACGGGACATTCCTTGATGGAAGTAACGACACGCGCGCATGTGGTGCCCCTCATCAATAACCTACCTACTTGTAGGTTACCTGCCGGCTAACCCCTGGCAAGCCTGGCTCTGGCTCCACCCCGTGCCTGCACGAGCAAGCAGGTTCAACTGTCAGCGGCTGAGTGACCGAGGAAAAGCGGGACCCTTCAGATCATTTCGCCGAGGCACAGGAACGCCAACAAAGGGCATCCTGCATGGCGGTCGTTACGCGACAAGGAAGCTCAAGGCTCGCAAGCTCTCACAGCAACCGCTAACCCTGGGATGATGAATTGCTCGTTCATGACTGCCTCAGGGCTGCAAGTGGAATTACAGTGGTAATCGAGCCATGACAACAGGTGGCATGTGCTCGTGGCCCCGTAGCACACTCGCCCCGCCATCTTATCTTCCCTGTCTCGACGTCGCCCGAGTTTTTGATCTGCAACTTCCATTTCAAGAGTCGTGCCGTCCTTCCCGGCTGGAGCCTTTAAAAGCCGTGGAACCCGTACATATACTCCTTATACCTTAGGAAGTATCTCGAGATTAGGGGCCCGACATGGCCAACGATTCCGTTGGTATGAAGTACTATGTTTTCCCTCTCTATCTGTCAGTATCTTTCTTTTTTGCAGACACGTGCAGCTTGGACTAATTCACATCCGCGGCACGAAGACCGAGTGTTCGTGCATGCCCTCAACACGATCAAGAAGATCCCTAAGACAGGGGCCACGCGGCCTCCGCCTTCGGACCGGATGCGGCTGTATGGCTTGTACAAGCAGGCGATGGAGGGCGACGTTGACGGCGTAATGGAGCGGCCGACTGCCGGTTCTGGGATCGCCCCCGAGGACCTCCAACGGGAAAAAGACAAATGGGATGCCTGGAATCTGCAGAAAGGCCTTAGTCGCACTGAGGCTAAGCGCCGTTATATCGAGGCCCTCATAGAGACTATGCACAAATATGCCACCACGGAGTGAGTAGCAACTGCAACCGCGCAAGCCGCAGCCCACATTGCCTGTGTCCCAGCCCCGGCCCCGGCTTCCAGACTGACCACCCCTGCACGCGTGCAGTAACGCGCTAGAACTCGTCGCCGAATTGGAGTTCGTGTGGAATCAGATCAAAGGCAACACCCCGAGCTCTTCCGAATCATCACCCAAGGACCCCACCAACGGCGCCTCCGTTCGTCGATTCCAGCACCCAGCGAGCGGGACCGACGGACCCATGAAAATGCTCAGCCCGATGAGCGAAGAGGACGAGGCGGAGAAGGACTACCAGCGGCGGATAGGTGACGCCGATGCCGAAGATCCCGCCGCAGATGCTGATGGCGACGAGGGCGAATACGTCAAGAAGGGGGACAAGTGGTCCAAGAAGATGGAGCGCGCCATCGTGCGACTCTCGGCGGAAATAGCGGCTCTCAGGGAGCAGATCACGACTGGCCGCGAGTGGAGGTCCCGCAAGGAAAGGAGCCCCGGAGCCTGGGCCGGCTGGGCGCTGTGGCTCCTCACGAAGCATGTTGCCGTCGACCTAATCATCCTGGCCGTGATGCTTGTGTGGATGCGGAGGAGGAAGGATCGGCGGCTCGAAGATCACGTCAGGGCCTCGCTACGGATCGTGAGGGAATACGTGAGGAAGGTCTTGCCCTCAAGATGAACAAACCTTCTTTATTCGACTTCGGTACGAGCTACTGGCTATCCGCGAGGGACTCTCTTGGTCCTATTGTGACAGGTATCCTAATTGCTGCAAGCATCTAGCTCTCGGAAGTGAGCTTTCGTCCCGCAGGTCCTGGTTACGAGGCCGTTCATCATTATTGACCCACCTCAGGACGGCCCATCCCCCGTCAGTCAGTCACTTGCATGGTCGGACCAGTTTTCACGGACCCGTTGGGGATTCAGAGCTGGCGCTGCTCTATATACCAGGGTGCAAGAGTCGCCCACGTTTCAGCACGGCACAGCTCAAGGCACAGAGTTTGACTGTTGAAGGGCTAGGTGTTGGGAAGGCCAGAACTCAGAACGGTTGTCAGATTCCCAGATTCTTCATTAACGATGCGGCTCAGTAATTCGTGCCGCGAGAAGAATCGGAGCACATAACGGACTGTGTGGTGCCTGAGCCGGCTGGTAGATGACCAGACAATCGCCAATGGGATGGGTATAGGGAAGATTGAGCAAGATGTGCTGACGCTAACTTCCCCGTCTGGAACCTGTGTTTCTTCTGTCGTTGTGTTGATCGTTCTCCTGTCTTCTGGTGGGCTAGAGAGCCGCCAGGTGATACCTGCGGTTGGGTACTTGTGTATGATGGCCGCGGATAGATATTCTCTGGCTAGATCTAGAATTCATTTGTCCAAATACTGAAGCTCGGCTGCATCCGAGGACTTTGGGATTTGCATGTTTCTATATACGTAATCAGATGTGAAGTTTTCTGTGAAATTTGAAGCAATCATACATGCCTAAGTAGCCTGTCTTCTTAGGTGTGTACCTAGCCGGTGAGCCTGTTTGGCGCAGCTCAAATCCGCATGGGAACGCTTCCAGGAAGAGCAAATCCGATAAAGGACCCAGACCCAAGCTGCCCTGATTGGAAACTTGGAGCTTCAGCTAGGCCCCAAAAACTCCTAAACATTGAGTGCCACCCTATCCGTCTCCTCTCGTACCTACCTACTTACCTCAAGCTTTGTCAATCGTGCCGAATCGTGACTTCATTTGGACTTTCAAGAAACCGACTGGGCAACCTAAGACTGGCGTGCTCGTAGGCGGGAGGACTGATTGTCGACGAAAGATTTCAGCACCGGTGTCTCGCTGCCATGCCACCGACAGCAAACCTCAACGCCATGCCGAACATTGCTCCAGTAAGCACCCTCCTAAGACCTCCGCCCTTCGTGAGATGGAAGTTTGCACTAGTATGATCGCTTGTTTTTGGACCCTAATGTGAGACGTATAGATTGCGCCAATAGGCCCGTCCCGAAGCTATTCGGCATCCTCAGAGCCGAGGCGCATGAGTATAGGGGACATGGAGCACCCGCAGGGCGGACCAGGGAGAAACCATGAAGAATCGCAGATCCCAAAGGTCACGAACTTTACAGCAGCGATCTTCGTCCCTCTCCACCACGAGGACATTACGAAGCCGAGGGAGCAGCCCCGGGACAGGGTGGAGAGGGCGAAGCGAGTACTGGAGAGCATCGAGTTCCACAGGCAAGGCGTCCACGCCAACCTGTTTCACCTCGTCAACCATGAGAAGCGGCGCATCGTGGATGGTGTTCAGCAGTATGAGAAACATCACGGTCCGGTGCCCAATACGGGAGTCCGGATTAGCCCGGAGGACGCTGACATAATCATAGACGCAATGATGACTCCCATGGATCCGGGAGCAGACTACAACATCGATACAGAAGGCTGGAACATGTCAAAGGAGGATAGAGGCACCGATGAGATGCCCACCAGAGCAAACGCAATGCGCCAGCTGCAGCGGACGGTGGAGCGCGGCGTCGCAGAATCAAGCTATGAGGATGAACATATCAACATTGTCCGGCAACGATGGCTGGGCATCTTGGAGAAGGAGGAGAGGGTATTGGAAGGGTTTGGACTTGCACAGCCTTGAGAAAACCATTGCAGTACACTCCACATCACTGCAACAAATCACTGCGAATTAACAATGATCAAGCCCCAAGGGTTGCGATAATTTCTCGAATGGGATACGATACGATGTAGCTACCGGCGGTAAGAGGCTTTGGCCATCAGGACTCGAACGAGTCCCTCACATGCTTCCATAATCGGTGCCGTGGTTTTCAATCTCGAGCACAAAATAGAGGAGGACTTGACTGAAGCTACGACCCCACCAAGTGAAACCGAGCTCAAGTCAACCTACGATAAAGTGCCCGTGTACAATTTGTTATTGAAGAGAGGAAGAAGAAAAGAGGAGAGAAGCTTCATTCACAATTTTACTGTCAGATACGTATTTTAAAGAACTGAGGCAGGTGGGTCCAGGGCCCATGGTGAGCTTTCACATCACCCCACCAGTGATGGGCTTTAGCCAATAGCGAGCCACACGAAATAATCGCGGAATAACCGCTGTGCCACATTCGTTCACTCCCGCTCCGTGGCAAAAGTAGCTCGCCAGAAGATCCACGAACCCCAGCATACGACAACATCCCGAGGCGTTTGAAGCGGGCCTCACGCCATCAACCCCCGGACAACCTCCCGATCATCCCCTCACTACTTCAATCCGTCGAGACGACACGATGCTGCGACAGACTCTTGCTCGTTCGGCTTGGCGGACTGGCAGGCTCGCCCCTAAAGCCTCGAGAGCCTTTTCCGTCACGGCCCAGCGGCCCGCACAGGTGGAACTCACAATTGGTCAGTAAATAGCTTCACCGGAGGCCATTGGATTGTCAAGATGCGCTAACAGGCTTCAAGATGGGAAGAAGGTGTCAATAGAAGGTATGGATTCATGAATGACCTCGATTGGACCGAAGACCATGGCTTCAGAGGGCGGAGGCTGACAGGCCAGCACAACCACAGCTGGCTCTGCCCTGATTCAAGCATGCGAGAAGGCAGGAGCTACTGTTCCAAGGTATGTCATGTTCCAGTGTTGGGCACAGATACATTGTGCATCATCAAAACCGTGAATTTCCCTCGTGCTAACTATTTTTTCTTATTGATTAGATATTGCTATCATGAGTACGAATTCCGAGATAACCCTCAGGTTGACAATCGAAACCCCGGACCGACCCACTGACAGAACACAGGAAGCTTATGATTGCCGGGAACTGCCGTATGTGCCTCGTCGAGGTCGAGAGGTCACCGAAACCAGTCGCATCCTGCGCCTGGCCTGTGCAGCCTGGCATGGTCGTCAAGACGAACTCGCCCCTTACACACAAGGCCCGGGAGGGCGTGATGGAGTTTCTGCTTGCAAACCACCCGCTTGATTGCCCGATCTGCGACCAAGGCGGCGAGTGCGATCTTCAGGACCAGTCGATGAGGTATGGCGCGGACAGGGGGCGATTCCACGAGATTGGGGGCAAGCGTGCAGTTGAGGACAAGAACATCGGGCCCCTGATCAAAACGTCGATGAACCGATGCATTCACTGCACGAGATGTGTCCGTTTCGCCAACGACATTGCCGGTGCGAACGAGCTTGGGTCAACAGGCCGAGGCAACGACCTGCAGATCGGCACCTACCTGGAACAGAACCTCAACTCAGAACTATCGGGCAACGTCATAGACCTGTGCCCCGTTGGGGCCCTCACATCGAAGCCATATGCCTTCAGGGCACGGCCGTGGGAGCTGAAGCGCACCGAGTCCATCGATGTCCTAGATGCCCTGGGGTCCAACATCCGGGTTGACTCTCGCGGCTTGGAGGTCATGCGGATCCTCCCCAGGCTCAATGACGACGTCAACGAGGAGTGGATCAATGACAAGACCCGCTTCGCCTGCGATGGCCTCCGGACTCAGCGGCTCACCCTCCCCCTGGTACGGCGGGAAGGGAAGTTCGAGCCCGCTTCCTGGGAGCAGGCCCTGACTGAAATGGCCGAGGGCTTCGCAAGGACGGCACCCAAGGGCAACGAGTTCAAGGTCATTGCCGGAGAACTCACCGAGGTCGAATCCCTCGTCGCCATGAAGGACCTGGCCAACAAACTCGGCTCCGAGAACCTGGCCCTGGATATGCCGTCTGGCGGCCAGCCCTTGGCTCACGGTGTTGATGTCCGCTCCAACTACCTCTTCAACTCGAGGATCTCAGGCATTGAGGAGGCCGATGCCATCTTGATCATCGGCAGCAACCCGAGGCATGAGGCAGCAGTTCTCAACGCCCGCATCAGAAAACAGTGGCTCCGCTCGGAGCTCGAGGTCGGGGTTGTCGGCGAGCCGTGGGAGTCTACCTTCGAGTTTGAGCATCTCGGCCTCGACGCTGCGGCCCTCAAGAAGGCTCTGGTCGGTCCTTTCGGCAAGAAGCTCCAGGCCGCCAAGAGGCCCATGATCATCGTCGGCTCTGGCGTCACGGACCACGCCGATGCTAAGGCCTTCTACGAGATCGTCGGCGCCTTCGTCGACAAGAACGCCGCCAACTTCCTGACCGAGGAGTGGAACGGCTACAACGTCCTCCAGAGGGCGGCCTCGAGGGTTGGCGCCTTTGAGGTCGGCTTCGTGACCCCCTCGGCCGCTGTGGCCGAGACCAAGCCTAAGTTCGTCTGGCTCCTGGGAGCTGATGAGTTCAACGGGGTCGACATCCCCAAGGATGCATTCGTCGTCTATCAGGGCCACCACGGCGACAAGGGCGCCCAGATAGCAGATGTGGTCCTCCCTGGGGCCGCGTATACCGAAAAGGCCGGGACTTACATCAACATCGAGGGCCGTGTGCAGATGACTAGGGCGGCGACGTCGCTGCTGGGTGCTGCGCGGACGGACTGGAAGATCATCCGCGCAGCTAGCGAGTTCCTGGGCGCGCCCCTCCCATATGACGACGTGGCCGTCCTCAGGGACCGCATGGTTGAGATCAGCCCGGCCCTGGCCGCCTACGACGTCGTGGAGCCCGTGGCGTTGAAGCAGCTGAGCAAGGTGCAACTGGTAGACCAGAACAAGGGCTCCAAGCCGAGCGGGGCGCCGCTGAAGAAGGTGATCGAGAACTTTTACTTAACCGATGTTGTCTCTAGAAGGTTAGTATCGGGTTCCCTCTACCCCACTCAGTCATATCCCCTGTGCCCCTCTCATACCCTCCCCACTTCTGCCAGCGTCGTTGGCTAACTGAGACTCCAGTTCACCCACAATGGCTCGCTGCTCAGCAGCCAAGGCCACCCGCAACCCGCACACCGACTTCATGGCTCCTGGTATGACGGAAGATAAGCCCATTGGTCAGGTTGCATACGGGTCATAGGGAGTTTGAACAAAAGGAAAGGAAATGAAACGAAGAAGAAAAAAAAGAAAAAAAAGGTGTGTGATGTATGAAGGTCACAAAGCGTCGATATTCGCAAGGCTCCCTTTTCTTTGCTGTTTTTGTATATACACGGAGTAATGTGGTAGACGCTCCAATCAGTGGTAAATACGTCTTTTTTATATACCGTCAGTATGCTCTGGTTCTTTTGATCTCGCCTCAACCTCACTACCAAGTAATCCTGGGGCATTTTATAAGCGCTTTTGCACCATATTGTGATATACCTCTAGAGCTTCTGCGCCTGTGGATGCTGGGTATATTCTTCCTTCACAAAGCCAATTTGCTGCCCCTTGTCATTTGCTTCCCCACCGGGCGCGTATGCCCCCTAGTACTTCAACTTTAACTGTCATCAACGCGAGAGCTAGGATGAGAACTGCGGGCACGAGGAAACGGCCTAGCTAAGTCGTAGCGGCAGCAAGAAAATGAGCCTGGTATTCAAGCGCACAGACGCCTTGTTTGAGGCTCCGACAGTAGACCGCCTCAGGTCTCTTCACTTCTCGGCTTGGTTGCTCTCAGGCTGTGTCTCATCGTCATCCAGAGGGGGGAAGTCCTGGCTGACTGCCGTCTCCAGGCGAAACGGCTCACCACCGTCGTTGGCAACATCCCTCTCCCAGGGCTTCTTCGGGGCAGCCATCTTACCGATCGGCTTGATGGTCTGTCGGCTCAGGAGCATGGCGCTGTCAGTCAGCTTTAGAGTCATGGGACGGTCAAGAGGTCCAGAAACACAAAAGAGAAAGCAGAAGAAAAGGAACCCACCGGATCTCGGATGATGGTGTCGGGTATCTCACGGACTCCCGGGATAGGCTTCCCCGCCTGGACGGCGGCGATGAGCTCGGCGAAGTGGGCCGGATATGGGGCGCTGCGGCCGGCGGAGGACTCGGGCCTGCTCACGTGTAGTTGATGCGTCGGAGCGGCCTGCTGCCACACCAGTCCTGAGGGAGGGGCGGCAGTAGCAGCAGCAGCTGGAGGAAGTGGAGGAACATACCGCTGTGCAATAGCGGCTACGGCGTGGACCATGTTGGGTGGAGGCGGACCATGCAGGCTGGCGATCTGCTCCCGGGCCCAGTAGAGGCCGGAGAGGACGGTTTGGTCGGGGCCGGCATCCGGTCCAGGGCGGCCCTCCGCCCACTGTTTGTAGGTGGAGAAGTCGATATCGACGGAGCGAATCTTCCGGTAGTAGAAGACGCGGGCGTGGATGGCCATGTCGAGGTGGGAGGGGTCCGGCAGGAGCTTTTCCACCCCGCCAAGGAGGGCAATCAGGCCTTTCTGGAAGTGGACAGGTTGGTTAGGCTGGAAATATGCATTTCTGGTGGTGCGTATCAGGGGTGAGATACACATGTCCGCATGATGCAGAGTATTTCCGTTCTCTTCGCTTCTCACCCGGGACTTACGAGGAAGGCAAGGTCGTTTTGCCACGGGTATTCGTGGAACGCGGCGAAGACGTCGTCGCCCCGCGATAGCTGCTGCTCAGATGGCGTGCCCATAGCTTCTGAAAAGCGTACCCTACCACGATGGTAGAGCGATCCCGTCTCTCAACCTCTTCTCTGATTTGTGAGCCACTACGAGTCAACGCTAGATGGGGTCAGACGGGAGTCGGGTTGGCGGGCGTTGTTGTTGCCCTGCGGTGAATGATTCGTCGAGATTTACTTCCGGGGGTCGCCCGGCGTTGGACGGTACATGTATGATTGAGATCCCTCCCAAATACTGACACTGGGCTCTCACTAGGTGACTGGGCGTTGCATCATAGAGGTATAACACAGCAGTGATTGTCAGTTCTCTGGTCTACCAGTCTGCAATTCCTTCATCTGTAAAATTCCCATCGTGTCAGCCTACTCTGATATGCCCCATTTGCTCTCATGTTGAGTGCAAGTCACGAAACCGTACGTACACAGTGTCTTGTTGAAGGGATTGAAAAAGGTTGGTGTTTGTGTTTCACAGTGCCTGGACTTTATAATGCCAACTGATCCACTGCAGAAGCAGTCTGCCTACAACCTACATGACAAGACATGCTGAGCTATCTTCTATTGCCACCAGTGAAATCCACCTACCGATTGAAGCGCTAACGTTCCATCTGCTGCCGAGCTAGTGAGCTCCCAGCGCCACTCAACCGCCAAACGTACGGCGCTTTACGGAGTACTTGCCACGACACAGGGTCGTCCTCCCCCTTACTTAATCCAAAACGAGAGAAGCAAAACCATCAATTGTCGTCGGTCTCGAGTCTCCCCCTCGAGGCCACAACAACCAGCCCCTATGCGTCGAGCAACTGTGAGAGCCCTTCGGACGACCTGTCAGAGCGCAGCCCGAAGCCTGCTCGCTCGAAGCACTCGGCGACGCAGTTTCCTCCAGCTGCAGACGCTACAGACGCTACAGACACTGCACCAGACCCCAGCAGCCCGCCCCTACTCGACCTCCTCAGGCCTACGGTTCTTTTCCTCCTCGTCCTCTCCCGCCTCCCGCACCCGCGTCCGCCCTCGCCCTCTCCCCGAGCATGCAGTAGGCGAGCCCCTCTTGTCCTCTATGTATGCCCGCCGATTGTCAGTTGCCCTGGTGTCCACCCTCGTCGGGTACGGCGCCTGGTATACCTACCAAGGAAACCACACCGACCCGGTCTCCGCCGTCACGCGACCATACTCATCCGCGACCAAACCCGGCAGCGATACGGCGCCCACCCGCAACGTACTGGTAATCGGAGCCGATGATCTGTACACTGGCACCTTTGTCGGAGAAGGGCCGATCTCAAAGACCACGGATGATGAACGCCGCATGGTCGTGGAGATGCTGAGCGCGGATCAATCCACGCAAAAGTTGCGCAAGAATGAGCAGTCGTACTTCGTCAACAGGGGGCAGGGTGTCGTGAGATACGACCTGGTGCAACTGCCCAGCAACGACCCGATAGAGGATGACCACGCGGAGAAGATTGTCGAGGTCCCTAGCCATCCCGGCAGCGGGGAGCCGGGCTCCAAGTATGACTGGATGTTTTGGGGCGTGTTTGACGGGCACTCGTGAGTTGCGTCCACCGGACCGATAATGACAGACAAGGCATAGCTGGGTCATGGCCCATGGCCCTTGGTCCATCGTATATATACTTTGGATCGGAACTCCCTGGCTGACATCCCGTGTTTTCTTCTTCCCTAGGGGGTGGACTACCTCAGCCAAGCTGCGCCAGGCCCTGATCGGCTCTGTCGCGAGGGAGCTCAATGACACATATCGGGCTGCCCCTGGATTTACCCCATCCCCCGAGTCCATCGATGCCGCCATGAAGTTTGGTTTCACCCGTCTCGACGATGAGATCGTTAACCAGAGTGTTGAGAGGGTCCTGAAGCAGAACAACAAGACAGCAGCTGCGGAGTTGCTGGCCCCCGCCCTCTCCGGCTCTTGCGCCCTATTGTCCTTCTACGACAGCCGGTCAAAGCTACTGCGCGTCGCTTGCACGGGCGACTCCCGTGCCGTGCTGGGCCGGCGCTTGGCCTCGGGGAAGTGGACCGCGACGCCGCTGTCGGTAGACCAGACCGGTGGCAACCCGGATGAGGCGGCGCGGATGCGCAAGCTCCATCCGGGCGAGGAACATGTTGTGCGCAACGGCCGCGTCCTTGGCGGGCTCGAGCCCACGCGAGCTTTCGGTGACGCCAGCTATAAGTGGACGCGTGAGGTCTCAGAGCGGCTGCGGCGCTCCTTCTTCGGCAAGACCCCTTCGACCCTCTTGAAAACCCCCCCTTACGTGACAGCAGAACCAGTGGTCACCACAACCAAGATCGAGCCGGACAAGGACGACTTCCTTGTCATGGCGACGGACGGTCTCTGGGAGATGCTCACCAACGACGAGGTTGTCGGGCTCGTCGGGAAGTGGATCGAGAGCCAGGCCAGCCTGTCCTCATCGGCATCGTCCACGACTTCAAACGCGCAGTTCGGCTCGGTGTGGTCCAAGATTTTCGGATCCTCACAGAAGGGTGCCGACCTTCCCATCGAGGCTAGCGCGATTAAGGCCGGGGACGAAGGCCAGAAGACGCCCATCCGCGTCCAACAGTGGGGCATCTCCCCTGACGGCAAGGACCGCTTCGTGGTGCGAGACAGCAACGTCGCCACACACCTCATCCGCAATGCGCTTGGCGGCAAGAACGAAGAGCAGGTATCGGCTCTGCTGACACTGCCGTCGCCGTTCTCGAGAAGATACAGGTCAGTTATAACCAGGCTCCCTCACATTCTGACTCCTTTCTCCACTTCTACGATCAGAACAAGCATCCTAGCAGGGATCATCGCGCTAACACATCGACTCAGGGACGACCTCACGGTGCAAGTCATCTTCTTCGGCAACGGGCTGCGGACGGGGGAGGTCATAGTCAACGAGGAGGCCACTGCGGTCACGACGCGGGCTGCACAGCCCGCGATCAAGGCTAGACTCTGAGGGATGAAGCGGCGGCGTTCTCGAGTCACAGGTTTGGAACATCTGGCTGGTGGGATATGGAATATTGTGATACCTGTTTCTATACAGATCCTGTTTTTGTTCAGTCCTATTCTGGGCCTCTCAAACTCCCTATCGAGGGATCTGCCAACCTACCTACCTACCTACCTAGGTACCCAGGTAGGTTAGGCAGGTTAAGGAAGTCTTCTGCGTGGCCGGTCTACCGAACCACAACTGCCACTTTATCCTACATACCTACCTAGGTAGGTGCCTATCCAAGGACAGCGGCGAATACTTAAGACTTTCTTCGCATTGAGTCCTCCGCATGCCTAGCAGCCAAATTGTAGCTCTTAGTCGTCTCGGCCGCTTCATATTTACTAGTTCCCCGTCTGCCCACTCTTGCCATCTTTTTATAATGTGTATGCATGTGTTCCTGTCGAGCAGCTGCCCTGGCTTCTTTCTCCCTTCCAGCGGTCGCCCATAGGTTATCACCAAGCCAGGGCAGGCGACTTACGGGTTCGAGTCGAAAGCGGTCATGGCAAGTACAATGACATCATGGAAAGAGGAACCCGCCCGCACTAGGTAGTTGCCCATCGCGGGCAGAGAATTCCAAAGCGACGAGCTCGAACCCGGTGATGCAAGTTACGTGCATGAGATGGGCGAAGCGGCGTGATTTCCTAGGTTTGGTTTAGAGGAGTTGAAGAACAAGTCGAAGGAAGTCGATATAAAAGGGTTGAGGAGCGACTTACGGAGGACCTTCTCCGACAACGAGCCTAGCGAAGATGCAGGTCTAGATGTACAAAGTCTCCCCGCCTGTTCATTGGATCGAATGACCTTGCAAGACCCAGCACATGGAAGTAGTCCGTGCCTACCTCCTGTCATATTATTACTTATTGCTAAAGGGGAGGCTACTACTAGGTCGGGTGGACTTGGTCTTGTTCAGCCATCTCGGCAGGTAGATACCCTGCCGCATACCCACAAAGTCCGTAGTACGTAGCACGTAGTCGCGCATCGTTTGACAGGGAAGGAGTTTGCTTGGATGCCATGCAAAAGCGAACTTGTGAGGAACAGTCCATATGTACTACTAAGGACTGCAGCAATGGAGGGGAGCTACCCAGCTCCATCAGCCGTTAGCCAGGTGACCAGGGTCAGGGAAGTCTCGCCGAGCACCACGGCTCCATCATCGATGCAGATCTCTGACAGTCCCCGATAATAATTGTGCTGTGCTGAGAGATATCCGCTCTCAAGTCCCAACACAACCAACCATTAGCCCTTGTTCATTCCTGTAACCAGTCTCTTCCCAACACTCTGGTTGCCCTTCTTTTTCTCCTGGGTTGCATTTCTTTTCTAAATCCTAAACAAACCCCTCCCTGTCCCAAAAAAAATTAAAATGGTTGTCTTCGAGAACCACGAATACCTCACTGAGGAGGAGAGGCGCCTGAAAGAGGACCGCCATCGAGTCAAGTACTGGAAGAAGTGGGGTTCCTATGTCGCCGAGAGGCAATGGGCAACCGGTATGATAGACAATGCCGTCAATTATCTTTCCCCGTATATTCTCGCTCGTTAGTGAGGTTCTGGCTATGTGCTGACACGTTAATTGTATATAGTGCGGGAGGACTACAGTCCGGACGGCGATGCTTGGAGCCGTAAGTTTGCGAAACTACTGTGCCACCATGCTAGCAAACCATGCGAAGCTCTTCGAGCTCTATCTATCTCCAAGCTCTTCAGGCGCCCCGTGACTGACTTGAACCTCTCTCTTATCGGGAGCAGACTTTCCTCACGACCATGCTCGATCGCGGGCCTACCGCTGGGGAGAGGACGGCATCGCCGGTGTCTCGGACACGCACGGTCTGCAGAACATCGCGTTCGCCTTCTGGAATGAGGAGGAGTATGTTCCAAAATGGTCCCCTCTGCGGGCAGTTGTTGTTTGAGCACTGTGAGCTGAGGGCTGACTTTTGGAGTGTCTCCTCTTTCCAGCCCCTTCCTCAAGGAGAGACTCTTTGGACTCTCCAACCCCCAAGGCAACCATGGCGAAAGCATCAAGGAGGCTCATTTTCACCTTGACAACCTTCCAGTGAGTCGAAATGACCCTACCCATGCTGAAAACCCAGTGCCGAAGCAGTCGAGCTAACGAGATGTCTCCCCTGCGTAGACAGTCAGTCCAACGCCTCCAGCCTGAATGACTACCTACCCATCAGCCTGTCCTCCCCCAGTACTTCACCCCAAATAACTGTCCCCACGGGATGCTAACTAACGCTCGGATAGCACTCCTATATGAAATATCTGTACAAGTATCCGCAGAAGGCGTTCCCGTACGAAGATCTCTTGAAGGAGAACGCGCGCCGAGGCAAGGCGGACAGTGAGTACCAGATCGTCGACACAGGCATCTTCGACGACGACCGCTACTGGGACATCATCATTGAAGCAGCGAAGGATGCCAACGACCCGGACGAGCTGCTTTTCCGCGTCACCGCTTGGAATCGTGGGCCGGAGCCAGCGCCGATACACATCATCCCGCACGTCTGGTTCCGCAACACGTGGGCGTGGGGCCGGGAGCCCAAAGAGAACAAGCCGTCCATCGAGTTGTTTGCCGAGGGCGCCGTCAAGTCAAGTCACCACTCCCTTGGCGAGAGGTACACAGTGTTCTCGCCCTCACCGGGCGTTGGGCCGAGCGGCGAGGACGTCATGCCTGAGACCATCTTCACCGAGAACGACACCAACTTCGAGCTTCTCTACGGCGGCAAGAACGAGCAGCCCTATGTCAAGGACGCGTTCCACAGATACATCGTCGGCAGTGAGAAGACGGCCATCAACCCAGCCCAGGTGGGGACCAAGTGTGCCAGCTGGTTCGCCTTCAACGAGGCGGGCGGCGTCGATCCTGGCGAGTGTGCCGTTGTCCGGTTCCGGTTCTCCAAGAGGGATGAGCTGTTCGTGGATGAGGAGGAGTTCGACGAGCTCATGGAGCAGAGGAAGGACGAGGCGGACGATTTCTACTACCGCATCAGCCCCTTGCCCATTTCGGATGACCTGCGCAACATCCAGAGGCAGGCCTTTGCGGGCATGATGTGGTGCAAGCAACATTACTACTTCGTCTGGGACCAGTGGGCTAACGGCGACCCTACCCAGCCGCCGCCGCCGCCCTCACGGAAGGCGGTTCGGAACCTGCAGTGGAAGCACCTACACTGCGACGACATCCTTTCGATGCCGGACTCTTGGGAGTACCCCTTCTTCGCCGCGTGGGACACCAGCTTCCATTGCATCACCCTGGCCATGATCGATCCAGACTTTGCCAAGAAGCAGCTGGACCTCTTCACCAGAGAATGGTACTGTCACCCCAACGGGCAGCTCCCGGCATACGAGTGGAACTTCGGCGACGTCAACCCGCCGGTTCACGCCTGGGCCACTTTCCGGACCTTCAAGATCGAGCGCAAGCTGTACGGGAGACAGGATCTGGACTTCCTGGAGCGTGTCTTCCAGAAGCTGCTGCTCAACTTCACGTGGTGGGTGAACCGCAAGGATGTGGATGGCAAGAATGTGTTCGAGGGAGGCTTCCTCGGCCTGGACAACATCGGCCTCTTCAACCGGTCGGAGCCGCTGCCCACCGGCGGCACCCTCGATCAGGCGGACAGCACCGGCTGGATGGCCTTCTACTGCCTCTGCATGCTCAGCATCTGCCTGGAGCTGGCCAAGCACCGCCGCATCTACGAGGACATGGCGTCCAAGTTTTTTGAGCACTTCGTCCTCATCAGCGATGCCATGACATTTCGGCAGGGCCAGAAGGATGAAAAGTCGCTGTGGAACGATGAGGACGGATTCTACTACGACGCCATCTCGTGGGGCGGCCCCTACTCACAGCAGCTCCCCGTCCGGTCCCTTGTGGGACTGATCCCGCTCTGCGCCACCTTGACGCTGGAGCCGGAGTTGATCAACAAGCTGCCGGACTTCAAGAAGCGGGTCGAGTGGTTCATGAAGAACCGCTGCGACGTGGCCGAGAGGAATATGGCCAGCATTCGCAAGCGCGGCAAGGGGAATCGAATTTTGCTGTCCATGGTCAGCAAGGACCGGCTGATCAAGATCCTGAAGCGCCTGCTCGACGAGGACGAGTTCCTCAGCCCCCACGGAATCCGCTCGCTCTCCAAGTACCACAAGGATCACCCCTTTTCCATGGACGTCAACGGGCAGAGGTTCACGGTCAGCTACGTCCCAGGCGACTCGGACAGCGGGCTGTTCGGGGGCAACAGCAACTGGCGGGGCCCCATCTGGCTCTGCGTGAACCACCTCCTGATAGAGTCACTGCAGCGGTTCTACCTGTTCTTCGGGCCCAACTTCCAGGTCGAGTGCCCCACGGGCTCGGGCGAGACGATGCACCTCGGCCACGTTGCCGAGGAGATACAGCACCGATTGACGCACCTCTTCGCCCGCCGTGACGACGGCCGCCGGAGCATCAATGGTGGCAACGACCTTCACGATTTTGATCCACACTGGAAGGACTACCTCTGGTTCCACGAGTTTTTTGACGGCGATAGCGGTCGGGGCTTGGGAGCCACCCACCAGTGTGGCTGGACCGGACTGATCGCTCGCATGATCCACGAGACTGGGTAACCACGCCTCCCCTCCTTGTCCTGCATCACCATCATAAGTAATGAAGCGCACCGACTAACAAGGTCTACCTCAAACCAATTCCTTTCATTTTTTTTATCGTATAAAAAATGCAGACTCAAGTGTCGCCTCCCGCAGACCCCGCGCACACCGTCAGTGGCAATGGCGCACTACTTCGATGAGGTCTTCCATCGCGAGGTCATGCCTCAGGCGCCGCGTTCCCCCTCGATGCCGCGAATGCGACGCTCGTCTACTGGGCGCTCCATCAGCGCGCGGAGCGACTTCGACACGAACGGGGACGACGCCTCGGGTGCCTCGACCCGCCGCCCCTCCACCAGCGGCTCCAACGCCTTCGCGGACCATCCGGATCGGCTGCGCGAGAAGGCCGAGGCGGACCAGCGCCTGCACCATTACATCTCGGAGCAGCTCCAGAAGGTCAAGCAGGAGCGGGACGTGGACGAGACAGTGGATGAGTTTGAAACGCATGCTTCAGATTAGGCCAGTTGGACTTCCACACTGTATACTGTGTGGGTAGGTGCGTCATGATCCCGCAAGATGTCGGGAAGGCTGTTCGTTACGAGGGTAAAGTTTGCTGAGACATTCAAAGCATGCATATATATGGCAGCTTCAGCAGCAGCACCACCACCAACACGAGACAAGACTAGGTAAACAAACAGACGGCCTTATTGCTCGGAGATTGTAGAACAGAAAAGCAGATCCTATGTGTATTCCTAGGAAACCTATAGACTAGCAATCGTCAATAGACTGGACAATATTAGATTGGAGATTCACCATGGGACTTTGGAGACCAAACCTAACCTTAAACATCTGATCACAAAGGGCGGCATGCTCAGACAAGTCAAAACACGGACTGTGGCTGAAGGTTGAAATCTTTCTTCTATTCGAGGGTCATATACACACAGAAGAGCGACCCGGTTCTTCTCTAGACGATTCCAAAGCAGCAAGTCCTCAAAGTGTCCCCAGGAGCCAGCCAGAACCGGAAGGCGATAATGGTAGACTCGGGTGGCCGTCTTTCCCCCCCCTAGGTGCCTTAACCGCGACTTCTCCACCCTTGATCCATCTCCATCACCTCCCTCGGCAATGACGCAACTCTACTGCTTTGAGTCTGTTGCGCTTCCGTTGCTGCAACCTGAACCGACAAAAAAAAGGGCATATAGAGACTATATTTAGGAACGGGATGTAGTTTGCTTTTACAGGGTGTCCGTGAGGAGCTTGTCCATCTTGGCCAGCCTGGAGGAGACGCTGAGGTCGATTGTCCGGTCGCCAACCTCAACCACCAAGCCGCCAACGATGTCGGAGTTGACCTAAAAGTAAAGGTGGTGGGGGTAAATGTCAGCTTCGCTCTGTCGCGAATGCGTTACCGCCTTTGTTGACCCAAAACGGCCGTTCATGCTTCGCCTTACCTTGTTGGTAACCTTCAGCTTCTTGCCCTGGCCGACGTAGCTCGACTTAGCCACCGCGGTCTCGAGCCGAGAGAGGGTCTTGTTGTCCAGGGGCTGTGCATTTGAGTCTCGATCGTCAGCCCATGCCTTCACGCCCCGGGACGGTGATTGGTCCCAATGTAGAAAGCGGAGGGAATCCCCATGTCATCACGAAGCCCACCTCCCCTCCCTTCCTCCTACCATCTGGCATTTTCCATGGAGGACCGCTGGTAGATAGAGAAGGGTAAAAAAAAGCTCGCCCGCACGTACCGTAGCGCTGGTGACAATCAGCTCAACCTCGCCCCGGGAGGCGCTCATCAGCTCGGCGAACTTGGCGACAACTTCGGGCAGGAGGCCAAGCCGGTTGTTCTCGGCCAGGACCTGGAGGAGGTTCTTGACGGACTCGTTGGCCGCGCTTCCTGTGGACTTTTGAAGCTCGGCTACGATGGCGCTCTTGTCGCCAGGGCTGAGTGTAGGTGCGCTCAGGATGGTCACCAGCTTGGGGTCCCTCTTGACGAGGTCGCCCAGGGCCGTCAGCGCCTTAGCTGTCGGCTCCAGAGAGGACGTCTTCACGGCTGCTGTGTACTAGTATTAGGGGAAGGGGATTTGATGACAGTCAGCAAAAAGACATCACACCCCGTGCTTCCGCTTAATATATCATTTCTCCCTCTGATATTTTCCCCCCTCGCCTCTTTCGCCTCCTGTTGCTCCTTTGGCCGTCACCCTACGCCCGGAGCGCCATTTTGTGGCCTCCCGCGAACCAGGGTCAATGGAAAGACCCCACGAGCAGCAGGATCAATTAACGGGGGCAGAGGACGGCCAATTGAGGCAAATGAGGAGTGCCGTTCGAGGGGAAGATGCCGTCAACATACAAGGGCGGTGGCATAGGTGCCGTCGAGCCCGAAGAGGGCGACCGGGGGCTTGACGGTGTCGTTGCTGGGGCCAGCTGGGGCGGCGGCGTAGAAGCGGACCTGCGAGGCAATCGCCCGCTGAGGAGCCGCCGTCCGGGCAGCGCGGAGGATGGCTTGTCTCGACAGCATGGCGATTGAGGCGTGTGCGTTTGCGTGATGTGATGACTAGGGGGAAAGGAGGGGAAGGACAGCAATTGACGGGCGAAGAGCTTGGGATTTTGTTCGGGCCTTCGACGTCGGGATCAAAAGCTCGAGGTGTTTTCGACCAGGCTTCGGGAAAATACCGGATGCGAGGGGCGGAGTGCCGCTGACCCGCAAAACAGTATCACGTGACATCCTTTCTCCCGTCTTGCTGTCTGTCATGAGCTGCCTCCTCCTCCTTCGAACCGGGGGATGTTTGCATCGATATACTTCATAATTGATAGATAGGCAGATACAACAGTATCAATTCATCATGGTATATGTGACTCCCAACCCAAACACTCGTACAAGCGCGTGGCTACGTAAGTCTTTGCTGTTGCGTACCAAACCCCCATTCCATTCCCAACGCCATCACGAGACACACAACAGAACGGAAACCAAAGACGGAAACAAAAGACAGACAAGAGGAGACTTGCAGGTCATCAACCAGTTTGACAGCAAATATGGCGAGGAAAACATCTACCCAGGACCCACATAAGACTCGACCAACGACCACTTTACCCTCCCTCAACCCTCAATCGCTCCGCAGCATGCTGTCGACGAGGTCCCCCAGGGGGCCCCAGAAGTCCTTCCCGCTGGCCAGGTTGTGCTCGTCGATGAAGAGCACGTACTGCTTGAAGCTCGTGTTGAGGTGCGGCTCGAGCCCCAGCTCGCGTATGACGGGGTAGTGGTGGCAGTAGATGTGGGCGTAGACGCGGTACATGCGCTTGAAGATCTGCCTGACCAGGGCCGGGAAGGACTTTGGGAAGGGCACCCCAATGCGGCTCGGGAGGACCGCCTCGTTGTCGATGTTGCTCTGGACCCATGCCATCAGGTTCTCGATGTAGGCCGGCGCCGCCATCTTGGTCGGGCGCTTGTAGTTCTCGCTGTCCTGCCAGAGGTACTCGAACTCGTCCGTCGCCTTCATCTCTGGGCATGACTGCGGGGAGCAGAACTCCGTTATCGCGCCATAGAGGAGGTTGATCTGGTTGTAGAAGTCCACCACTATGTGTCGCTCGCCACATTTCCCCAAGTCAGTAATCTGTAGCCCTATTGGAACCCTGAGTAGCCCTGCTGGCTAAGCGTGAGACGGCTCGGCGAAGGTAGGTGAAGCTATACTCACTGTTGACAGCCAACCATTCGTTCTCATCTTCGCCCTCGGGCAGTTTCACAACCTTCCTCAGACTTCCGCCTCCCAGAGTCGCCTCGGCATACTGTCGCAGCTGGTAGCTAGTAGCGCCCCCCTTGCCTGTGGCCCGAGGCCGGAACTGATTCCTCGTCCGCTGGTTTCTATAACAAGCCTTATGTGAGCCTGCGTTCCTGTATACAGCCTCGGGTCGACGTATGATCGGGAAGGCAATCACGGTCCCCATCCCATCTGCTCTGGCAGGGCCCATCGTTTTCTATGGCGCTGGGCGAGTGTCCACGCCGACAAGAGAGCATGGCCGGTTATTGGTGGTGGCGGTAGCAATTTCAAGCGTGGAAGAACAGTGATATGGGTTGTGAAGGGCATGGAAGGTTGGGAGAGGAGCGAAGGCTTTAGCAGCGGCCTGGCCAGCAAACTTACACTGTCGTCAAGAAGGCGGACATGTTGATCGTTGGGGCGGTCTGCGGTCGAGACTCCGGGCAATAAAACCGCTGGTTGTGGCTGACATTCCAGAGGTCAGTGAGAGTGACTCACAATCCAAAAGCAGTAGAGCTGGAGTCGGTTACCAATGGGTATGCGATCACAGTCCACAGATGTGGCCCCGACGCTCAACACCAGGAAAACGAGGAGGGGCTACGGCAGGCTTGGAGGGGAGATGCGGTGGGAATTCTGCGAGACGAGAGGGCGCAAACTTTGACTTTGGAAGAAGATATCGTCGCCGCGAGGTAGAGAGCCGTCGCTAGTGAAAAGTGGTGAAAATGCAGAATGCTAGCTAGATGAACCGGAGAAGATATCGCAGATGCTGGATGCTACGTAATGGTGGGTGGGTATGTAGGAGATTGTTGGAATTCAGCTTTGTGAATGAATGTTTACAGTGTTCTCCTTTGGGACGGTTGCCAGGGTGGGGGTTTTCAGCTAGGTCCGGCATTGCGTAAATTACGTGCTGCGTAGGTCTGCAAGTGGTGGCGCCTGTGGGTCAAGCCACATACCAAAGGGTAAAGCTCTCCCCCTCCCAGAGGAGATTCTCTGGACTCCATTCCAGTGTACCCCCGCTCTTGTTCCGGATAATTGGCTCGGAATAGCCTCAATGTGCCAATAGGGGTACCATGAACCAGCCAGCCGGACCGGGGAGGCTCGCTCGTTTTAACCTTTTTCGCCCGTAGATTTGCATCTTCCCCACCTCCGCGCCTTCCAGATGCTCATGGGCTACACCGAATCTTACATGCTACCACTTTGACCAAGACCGGTTTTACCCCAACTCCTCCATAGGTCGGGCTATAGGTAGCCGAAATACTCCAATTGATGATGCTAACCCCGCAGTTGATGGGACCCGCCCAGTCTTCCATTGTGAAGATGCAGAAAAAGATCTTGCTTTGTTTGGAAGCTCTGCGGGCAGGGTCAAAATGCTCCCGGCTTGACCGTCGGGGGCTCGTATACGTGATGGGCTCGTACACATGATAGGCGTGTCCAACCCTGACCGCCCGTCATGATGCAGGAACGCGTGTGGTACTCCCGGTGTGGATGGTTTTATAGTGTTTAGGATTTATATGGCCTGCCTCCCTGGAGCCGTTAAACACCACAAAATAAGTCGTCTGGGTATCCCACCTTCGAATCTACCTTGAGACCTGACTATTATCAGGGCTGGAGAACTGTAGGCACTCGTCCCGTATGGATAAAATGCTTCTTCGACTCTTCCTCGTACTGTTCCTGCAGCCGCTGGCTGAGGCCAGCTGCATACACCGGCGCAAGATCGTGCAGTCCTTCAACCCGCGCCGCAATGCGAGCTCCGCCTCGACGCCACTCCAGGTTGGCAATGGCAACTTTGCCTTCGGGGTCGACATCACGGGGCTACAGACCTTCCGCCCCTTTGCCACCATGTCCACCTGGGGTTGGCATAACTTCAGTTTGCCCACCACCCCCGGTCAGACATCTGTCGAGGGTATGACTGATCCCTTGCCCATATATGGCGACCAACCCCTTTCTAACACGGATGCTATGCTCAAGACTATACGGGTCTGGACTGGTGGACTCACGGCAGGCTGGTAAACTACGCCCAGCCTAACCCGGCCCAAAACGACATCTCCAACTGGCTCAGAGAGAACCCTCACAGACTCAACCTCGGGAATATCGGCTTCTCCTTCAACGGGGCCAGGGTCGAAGAGAGCCAGCTGGAACAGAAGTCACAGGTGCTGGACATGTGGGAGGGGAAGATCTCGTCCAGCTTTGTGTACGAGGGTTCCTTGGTTCAAGTCGAAACCTCAGTCCACCCCGAATCTGACGTCGTCGGCATCGAGGTAAAATCAGACCTTCTCTCCTCAGCTGCTCTGGGAATCTTCTTCGATTTCCCGTACCCGACTCGGGAGAAGTTCGACGCACCCTTTGTGGGGATCTGGAACGCGACGGATAGTCACTCGACCCGTCTCCTAGAGTCGTCCTCCAGCCAGGCCACCATACGCCACACGCTCGGCAACGACACATATGTCCTCGTCGCGACGTGGGAGGGCGAGGGCTCCGTGTCTGGGCCCGGTTCCAACAGCCACCGATACACTCTCAGCGTCCCGGGGTCGAAGACGCTCAAGTTGACAGCTGCCTTCTCACAGATTCAGGGGTCGCAGTCCCTCAAGTATGATGGTGTTGTGTCGGGCTCCAAAGCCTGGTGGAGGAACTACTGGACAGATGGAGCATTTATTGACCTATCCGCCGCTCAGTCTCCCCAGGCAGCCGAGTTGCAGAAGCGCATCATTCTGTCCCAGTACCTCGTGACTATAAATGGAGCTTCTTCGTATCCCCCCCAAGGTGAGAGCAGCCCATCCCGTAACCAAACCCCTTGCAACTAGGTTTCGATCGTCTGCTAACAAGGAGAGGACCAGAATCCGGTATGGACCTTCCTCCTGGAATATTCCTTCTGTTCCTTTTTTCATGCTCCCTATGCTCCCTATGCTCCCTATGCTCCCTATGTGTTCCATCTCTGTCTGACTGTACTGCTGGTCAAGGCCTGGTCAACAACGGATGGTACGGGAAATTCCACATGGAGATGTGCCTTTGGCACTCCCTCCACTTCGCCCGCTGGAACCACTTCCCACTCATGTGGCGCAGCATGCCCAACACGTACCACCAGTTTCTTGAGTCCTCACGCGAACGGGCCCGGCTCCAGGGATACAAGGGTGCCCGCTGGGGCAAGATGACGGACCCCAACACGGGCCGGAGCTCGCCGGGGGAGATCAACTCCCTTCTGATATGGCAGCAGCCGCATCCCATGTACTATGCCGAGGTCGAGTACCGCTCGTTCCCCAACGAAACGGCTCTGTCCCGATGGGACGAAGTCCTGACCGCCACGGCCGACTTTATGGCCTCGTACGCCTGGCTCAACAAGACGACGGGCGTGTATGACCTCGGGCCGCCCATATACCCAGTCTCGGAAAACACCAACCCGAACGTGACCGTCAACCCGACCTTTGAGCTGGCCTACTGGCGGTTCGGGCTCGATGTCGCCATCCGGTGGAAGGAGCGCCAGGGCTTTGCCTCACCCAAGGAGTGGGCCACCGTGCGGGATAAGCTCGCGCCGCTGCCGGTCGTGGACGGCACCTACGCGACTTACGAGGGCATCCCGGGCATGTGGACGAACAACGCTACCACCTTCGACCACCCGGCCATGTCGGGAATCTACGGCCTGCTGCCTCCCCCGAGCAGAGGGGCGCCCCTGAACGAGACGGTGCTGCGCAACACGGCGGCCAGGATCAAGCAGCTCTGGGCCCTCGACCAGTCGTACGGCTGGGACTTCGCCATGCTGGCCATGAACTCCGTGCGGCTGGGCGACCCGGAGCAGGCCGTCGCCTACCTGCTGCACCCGGTCTTCCAATTCGACGACGCCGGCTACCCCGTCGGCGGCTCGCGTGTGCCCACCCCTTACTTCCCCAACTCGGCCAGCCTCCTGCTCGCCGCGGCCATGATGGCAGGCGGCTGGGATGGCGAGCCAGGCGCGCACTTCCCTGAGGGGTGGAAGGTGACGGTTGAGGGATTTGTTCCGGGTCTCTAGGTCTAGGTTAGGCGGTAGCTGCATGGTCAGTCAGCCGGTCAGTGGGTGCGAATACATACAACTTCATAAGATAAATGGGATGCCAGAGATTGACCCCACCGTCATATTAGCGAAATTAAGGAGATGATGAAGACAAGGTAGATTTCCAAGACAGTTAGCTTCTCTTGATATCGACGGTGATCGCCTGGTGCTCCCAGCTGCAAGCCGCCAGCTTCCAAGGCTCTTCCTTCTTCCTCCAGTAGGGCTTGGTTCCATTCCCTCTCCCTCCCCCTACCCCTGATTCGCCGGCATTTCACAATATTCTGCCGCCGAGCCAGACCTTCGTTGTTTGATCCATCCCTCCCCCCCTCCTTTCTTTGTTTACCCCCCTGGGGGATATGGAAGATCTGGCAGACTACTGCGGGTCTGCAGAACTTGAGCCTAAAACAATATCAAGCGCATCACCACCAATTATCTGGGTCTGGTGGCATGATGCAATGCGTATGGCTTCTGTCCGACGTAGTATGATGAAAGATGGACGTCTTGCCGCTCCTCGCCTGGGCTGAGCAGGAGTTGAACAAAAAAAAGAAGCCCAGCCGGCAGTCATCCCGTCCCCACAACCCAGCGCACCGGGCTGACTAGAGGAGAGCCTCGCCCGTGTTCTCGCCCTCGAATCCCATAGTCGCCAGCTTCCGCAGCCGCGCCTTCTCCTTCAGCTTCTCCTCGGCCCTGCGCTTCTTGACGAGCGCTTCAACGACCTCGACCTCAGCCCTGTCGTAGCCAGGCGGTGGGTCGTCGTCCCTGTCGAGGTCGATCTCGCCTAGCAGGAGGACGTTCTCGCCGCGCACCAGGAACAGGCCGCGGGGAATGTCAGCGTAGAGGCCCCGTGACTCGGGGGCGCCCGGGTCGCCGGGCGGGACGAAGAGACGCTCAACGGTTGACTGAAGGACTAGGTTTGCTACCCCAACCACAATCCGTCAACACCCAACCCAACTGCAAGAGTGCCAGGGACGGGGAGTACGTTTGTGCCCATACCGAATTGGTCCCAGCTGCGCAACACACCACTAAGCTTGCGTCCGTCGCGAAGAGCAATCAATAGCTTCTCTGATGAGGTAGGACGGGTGGCAGGGTAGGTTAGCTCGGCTTCAACTTCAACCACGATTTCGACCCGCTTGTTTATGCGCATGTTCTATACGCTTGTCTCTAATCTGGTCTGCAAACGCCCGAAAGCGTCCGACGGGAGGGCTTACTGTCGGTCAAATCGAGGAGCTGCGCAGCCGTTGTGAACATCTGAGCGGGGAGCTGCGGCTGCGGTGGCTGCGGCGGAGGGGGACCCCGACCGGCAGCTGGAGGAGCCCCTCCAAGTCCTGCCGGACCGGGCCCTTGTGGAGGGGTATCTGATATGGATAGGTTTTCCATTTAAGTCATGAGAGCTGCCGGTAATTTAGCAAGGCAAGAGAAGAAAAAGAGCAACTAGGGTATTTATTAGTGGCGGTCCATCGATGCACCTTAAGGATTGAAAAAAGTTTGGAGGTCCCGAGGTTGTGGCTGTTAGGTGAATCGGTGGAAGCGCAAATGTTATCTGGTGTGCTTGCAACTGACCCAGATTGATGACGATCCGTCTCCAAGCGCCAAGCTTTAGGCATTGTGTGCCGCACGGGCCGGCTGCTGCCGGAGGTCTGCTTTTTGGGATCAACATTGGTGTTCCACATCGGGGCCGGACGACCGATGGGAAAGTCGCTTCGGACTGTTCTTAACTTGAGAATCAGACAAGAGGACTCTCAAACATTTCTTGATTTGGTTGGTCCACCGCTGTCTTAGTATAGCTCCGTTCAAGAGTTTGGATATTATTTTCGTATTTCAAAAACGACGTAGCTGTTGTGTGAACAGACGGATACCCTCGACCTAACAGCCAACACCAAGGAATCCAGCCTCGACTTGAACGCCGAGAAGGCTAAATAATCACAGCCGTTTCCCAACCCGGACTTCGCGAGCCAGTGTTTCCCTCGAAATAAAGACTTTCGGACCAGAGATCAATACAACCAGAGGATCTTGTCGGCGGAATGCGCATCGGAGAACTTAAAGAAGAAGAAAAGAAGAAAAAACAGAATCTATTCTTTCTAGTAATGACCCGCGGAGGTCAGTCCGGAGCTTGCGAACATTGGGATCATTCAAATAACTGATCTCACATCGTCCTGTCAAATAATTGGGTCGTCTCAGAAGTGATTTTGCCAAAGGTTCACGGTACCTTTGTCACCAAAAGCAAGCCTGGGGATGCGACCACGTGACGGACGCAGTACAGTCTTATCCACAGTGTCCGTATGGAATTATTACTATGGCTCGTTTGTGAGTTGCGATGAATACCTACCCCGTAGGGTGGGCGTGTGGGGGAGCTCGTTGGATCGCATCGGCGCTCACCACACTTAGCCCGTAGTCCCCTTCTCCCGCCTACTTTTCTTGTTCTTGTTGCAATAAAGTTATACACAAGGAACTTTAGTTAGATGGCACTCGTTGCAATATCCTTCAGTCCTCCAAACTCTTCATACATTTAAGATCTTCCTCAACTGACTCTCCCTTCCCCAAGCCAAGCGAGGTGCCTCCGGCCATTGTGAGGTGCTGAAACTTGTCTGTCTACAGTCAACTGCATCCACGAGCCACAAGCGGCACACAACATAGCACCACCAGTCTTGGACCGGTTCGTCAAGACACAAGGCACAATGTCCGTCCACGAGCCGGTCATGCCGGCAGCCGCAGATGCGTCCCATACCAAAGTTGATCGGCGCTCCAACGCTTCACCCCAACCTCCTCCCTCCAAGAGAGACAAGAAACGTCAGCAGATCCAGGAGCGCCTGGCCCTGCTCTCCGAGAAGCTCAATTGGAACCGAGACCGGGACTACCGCGAGCAGCTTGCGAAGATTCAAGTGGACACCGCCCTGGTCATGCAAGTTGATCCATACGCTGCGCAACCCCTCGCGGCAATCGACAAGGAGCAGAGCATCAGCATCGGTATCAGCGACAATGCCGATCCTCACCTCCGTAGCAGGACCGTACTGGAGATGGCTGGCCCCAAGTTTCAAGAATGGGTCAACACGATCGAGGACCTGGTTGAGCGCCGCGATTTTGAGCTGACAAAACATAAGGTGAGCAGGAAGATTTTTTTGGCAGAAACATGAAGACCTACCAACATGAGAGCCTGGCTACTACTGGGCCGTTTGACCGTTTGATCGCTTGACCGCTTGACCATTTGACCACTGTGCTAACCCAGCTTTTCAAATTAGGACGAGTACGACAGGAAGAGCCACGAGCATCGAAATGTACACATCTACAAGACTGAGGTTGCCAGGCGCGAACACCGAGCCCTGGCGCAGACCCTGCGAGATCGCCTGATCAATGCCATCAACTCCAAGAGAGCGCGGCTCATGAAGGAAAAGGAGGCGTTCGAGATTTCCGATGCCTCGGCTCTACTTCTTCACCCGAACCAGTACTCGATCACGAATCCTGCGAGTCCCAGTGGCACACATACAAAACGGGCTACCCGACTCCGACAGAACGCCGACGAGGCCCAGGATAACCGAAAGCGGAAGCGCAACGGCGCCGATGACGATGGCTCACCGGCGCCGCAGAGGAGGAGCCTGGATTCTAGTAATACGACACCTCTCTGGCAGGGAGACCGTCTTGCGTTCCGCAAGGTGACGGGGCCGATATATAGCATCGACAAGCTGTTCACAGACAAGGAGTTAGCCATGCAGTACAACACGGCGGCGCTGGCCGCACACAAGTATCTCCTCACAAACAAGTCCAAGACCAACGGGAGCGGGGGTCATGGGTCTCCGGACGACAGCGACGCCGGGGAGCAGGAGGACGGCGACCAGGACGGCAGCGAGCCCGTCCCATCGGCACCAATGATGGAGCGGGTGCCCTCGCACGCGACGCGCAGCCGCGTGGGCGCCAACAACGCCAACTTCATAGACGAGAAGATTGTCGGCCTCGAGGCGCTCACCAACTTTGAGATCCCGGGCAACCTGGAGAAGATGGCGGCGGCGGTGCCCAAGCTCCCGCCCATGTTCCTTCCCACCTACGCCAAGTCGTACTCCAACAAGGACGGCAACACGCCGGCCACGCTGCCGCCGGAGGAGGTGAGCTCGGACCTGCAGGTGATGAGCATACTGCGCCAGTACGAGACGATCCATGGCGTCGGCTCCAACTTCGACAACGCCAACGGCTGCCGCAAGGTGCTCGAGGCCACGGCCTACTCACTCCGAGACGATCGCTACGCCGCCTACCTGGACGGGCCGAGGGGCTCGCCCGACGAGCTGAGGGCAGACCTCAAGCTCCCCGCCAGCATCGTCCGCGGACCCGCCACCCCCGTGCCCGGCAAGGGCGGTCCCACAAGCGCTCCCCCCGGTGCCAGCCCGATGAGTCGGCAGAGCAGCCAGGGTGGGGTGGCGATGACGCGGACGGGGAGCAACACCAGATCACAGAGGAGACGAAATTAGCGCAGAAGGAAAAGAACCGGGCCTGTCTTTTTCTCCCCTCTGTATTATTTTTCACCCCATTGTTTTCTTTTCATCTTCGTGTTCATTCCCAATGGGAGGAGCCTCTTTTTCGCTCGCCTCGTCTAGTCAGTGGCGTGAAGGAACGACTTTAGAGGTTAGGGTCGGCGCGGAAGGATATCATCGTTTCAATCGTCCTCATTTTTGAGGTTATTCCCTGGCGGTATGGTGGTCAAAATGATTTTACAGCAGACAATACTGCGGCCATGTCATGATGGTAGCTGAGCAGGCACCGGTTCATATTACATACGGCAGTTGCTGCATTTATACCCATTGAGCGCTAATGGCAGGATCTCGAGGGGAAACAAACAAGAGGGCCTTTTAGACTTGGCGTCAGGAAATACTAGTTAGATACATCATAATATGATCATGATCGACACACAACACAAACACACCATATTCCCCACTGCCCATCCCCACCTCCCCCCTTCTCAGGTGCTCAGGGGCCAAACACCAGCGCCCTGACCTCGATGCTTTCCCGACCCTCAGCATCAGGCCGGGTGCGCGGGTCCACAAAAGCCGTGTGGGCCACGCGACCCCCTTGCACTCCAGACCCGGGCCTCGACGCCTCGCTGTCGAAGCACTCGATTAGGATCCTCTCATCGCCAGTCATGCCGGAGAGATAGTACCACCTCTGCGCGGCGCTGTGCCTGATGGCGGCCGTCTCCCCCTTGTACCCGTCCGGGTAGCGGTGCTCGACGGGGACGACGTCGGCGTCGGCGAGGGTGGAGGACGAGGCGAGGGCCAGGGGGAAGGATTCGACCGGGTCTCGGTTCAGGGGCCGCCAGACGTTGACGATGCGGTACCGGCCCCCCAGCAGCCGGTCCGCGTCTCCCGGCCGGTGGCGCCTCACCCGCTTGGCGGCCGACCTGGCCGTCTGGTCGATGTGCACGCGCGTCACGGGGAGGCGGTGCGCCTTCGGGTCGGCACGGCGGATGGTGTGGTCGAAGAAGACGACCTCGGTGCTCCCGGAGATCTGCTCCAGGAGGAGCCTCTCCAGCTCCGGGTAGTAATTCTTCTTGATGGAGTCGTCGTCCACGAAGTCCTTCTCTTTCGAGGGGGGCAGGTCTGAAACGACTTGGAAGGCGTCCTTGTCTAGTGTGAACTCGTTTTCGCGGCCGCGGAGGTCCTCGATCTGCACGTCAACCGCCTCGTCCGAGTAGTTGCGGTAGTTTGGGCTGTCCACGTGCTCGCCCACGTTGTTGTGAGGTCGGGAGCCGTCTGCGGGTGGCTTGAAGAAGTTGAGCTTGGCGACTACCGGCCCGCGAGGGATGGTTGATGAGACTGCCATTGTTGGTTGGTATGTGGGCTGTGGGTGCCTCTAGCTAGCGTTGGCAAGTGGTCAAGTGTAAGTCGTCGTCCTGCTGGTGTGACGAAGTTGGTATGGTCACAGACAGCGCTTTAGCTGGTGATAAGTAGATAGAGAGGAGTTCCTCGTGAATGAGGGGGTCTGATTTCGATATAACAGTTGATAGATCTAGAGAGAAGCCGAAAAGGGCTTGGGTACACGGGCCAGGAAGCCGTGAAGAGGAGGTTCGATGAGGGGTATCGGCCGCTTGATAGAACAATGATTGATGTGTGTCGACATGACTTTCTCGCTTCTCGATCAATCCGCGACGAGTACCTTATATATACCTACCCATATGGGATTCCATGTAGCTTCAACTCCCGGGTTTATGATCATACGGAGGTCACAAAGGAGAGACCAAGTTCTTGTGGAATCCTCCATCTTCTGTCAATAGGTATACAACTGAAATAGGCTGCCAAGTTTGGACTCTTGACTGCCGAGGATTTCAAAGCTGCGGGAGACTCAATTACTCAACTAACTATGAATCAAGCCAGAATCGCCGCGGAGCTGAGCACGTCATCGTCTCATCGACCAGAAGGGCTGTGAGTTAGTTTGGCTTCCGAATGATGGGATAATTTGGGGAGCTTCCCGCTTTACTAATGGTGGGCCAACTTGGGAGGTGTCATTGTGGGTGCTTCAACGGAAGGCATCGGCATACAGAATACGGGATGGAAGAGCGGCGGAAGGCAAACCCACCCAGATGAGTAAACACAATTACGTAACATTAACAATTTGACGTACTGCTTGCAGGTGGGGGAATCGATGGAGATGGCGTCGGGCAATGGTTTACCCAAGCATACCTGCCTGGTGCGTTCTCCTCCCTTGATGCGGGGATGCAGCTCACGTGAAACTAGACCCTGATCGGGAGAGCCCACGTGCCTGGACCCGGTTAAATTCCCAGCACGCTATTCCCGATACGGACAATTGTAAACAAACACTCTGAAGTTCACGCATGCAAGCGCTCACTCACTTGCTACGTATATGTGAATTCCTCATACAATCCTGACGAATGACTTTTTAGCATGGTCAGTGCCCATTTGCGGCTGTCTTAGAGAGAATAAAATATTTAGGTCGCTCCTCGACGGATCATAGCATATTCGAACAGGCAGTTTCTTCAGTTGTCACGATGGCATCTTGGTCTAGTGCGGACTTGATGTCCTCTCCAGATCCTCTGGGAGACTCGGTTCCGAGCTCGCTGGTACCTTCCACACGGCGCATGACCCGAAGCCAGTCAATGCAGAGGTTTGGATCACTGCATGGCAGCTCCCCTAGGAAACAGACCTTCGAACTTGACGTTGGCAACGAACTGTCCCCACAGAAGATCCTCGTCACGGTCGAGGCGGAAGGCGGCGAAAACGGGGGTGTGAGCCGGAGGCTTTTCACATCCGAGACTCCCCGGTCAGTTGTCAGGCCTCGGCAACGGACGAAAACAACGAAGATCCCACTCAAGGGCCTCACGGATGACGAGCAGGAACCAGCATCCACGACAGCAACACCCAAGAGGAGAGGTCGACCACCAAAGTCGGCCACTCCCGGGGTCATCTCCAAGAAGAGGGCCGGCACGCCCATGCAGAAAACACCTGGACGAACCCGGAGAGCGAGGTCCACGACAGCGGACACTGCATCTGAAATCAGCTTGGAGGACGCTGAGAAAGGAGAGGACGCCGGGGCCCATGACCAGGACCAGGCAACACCAAAACCTACTACTACAGCCACGAGAGCGAGGAAAACACCCGCTCGGAAGGCCAAGACCCCGGCGAGAAAGGATGCGGCAGCGGCGCAAGACGGTACTACAGCAAAGAGGAGAGGGCGTCCACGAAGGCAAGCGTTGGTTCCTGCGGAAGTGGAGGCCATTGCAAACCAAGACACCCTCACAGAGACCATCCCTAGCGCGATCTCTTTTGCGAGTCCCCAGGAGCCAGTGGCGGAGGACGACGGGCCAGATGATACGCTTCTATCATCAATAGATGTGTCGACAGCTGACGATGACAAGGATGGCAACGATGGCATGGATGACATGGCAGACATGGATGACGATATATGGATGGCCAACCTGTCCGACAACCGTCCTTCAGGCGATGTCGGAACGGGCAGACGCTTTGCAGAAGAGGCAGAGGCCAACCCTTCTTCACCCCCACTGCCGCGGCATCAGGTGATCCAGACGATACCTGACTCGCCATCATCATCATCAGCAGCAGCGACAGGCAACCACGATGATGATGACGACGATGACGACGACAGAGGATTCCTGGACAATGGTCAGGAAGTCAGAAGCGATGCCGAGTCGCGGGCCTCGGAAAGAGTGGCCCCTAGCGAGAGGGACCGCGATTTTGACACCATCGCGCAAGGGGAAGACTTCAGCATGATACTGATGGACTCGATCGTGTCGTACCAAGAGAATCCCGACCTTCGCTCATCCGATCTGCCAGAGATGGGAGAAGCGACGAGCATGATCGTCGACAATGCGCTGGCGACTCTGCGGCAGAGCCAGGTGGCCGAACAGCAGCAGCAGCAGCAGCAACACGTCGAGGAGGAGACGAGGACTGTGCGCAGATCATCATCATCAACCGAGCGGCCCAGGCTGCAGATGGAGATGGATGGCGGTCGCGACTCGCGATCCCCGGACGCCGAGGCGACCCCGCGACCGGCCCCGACATGGCAGCTGAGGCATTCCGAGGCAGCCCCGGTCCTATTAACAGCGCCAGCCGACAACAGCACCCCTGGCTCGAGGCAGCCTAGCCCCAGGTCTTTGCCAAAGAGCAGCCCTAGGCGGGCGGCGGCGAAGAACGCCACTCCCCTGAGCAAGCGGCTGGCCATGAAGTCTCTGCAGAAGGAGCAGTCCCTCATGGGCTCGCCGCTGGCGTCGCCTCTAGCCTCGAGGCATGATGATGTCTCCATAGCCAACGCCGACGAGGCGGGCACCTACGACGATTCCTTCTCGGAGATACCGGATGCAGTCCTCGAAGCTGCGACTCCCCGTCCGTTGAGGCGGTGGCGGCTCAGCCAACCCATGGGTATCGTCAGCCTTGACTGCCATGAAGAGGAGGAAGAGCCGCACGGAGATGTGGCGGAGGAAGAGGAGGACAATGACGACGACGGTGACGAGCCTGAGCAGCAGCAGCAGCAGCAGCCGCAACGCGCCGACCGCGGATCGTCTGTTCCGCACTCAGAGGCGGCCAGCAGGCTCTTGACCCCCGATGAGACACCACCGCCCAGTCAGGATGAGGGTGACGAGGAGCCAGCCGCACTGGAGGCCCACCAGATGGAGCTCGCCGATGAGAGCATGATGCCGAATGCGGATATGGAGATGGATATGGATATGGAGATGTCCTCGTCTTCCCCGGTGTTTTCACATTCTGTAGCTGCTTCAGCCCACCCAACTGTGCAAGCAAGGGAGTCAAGCATGACCGTCTCCCAGGGGCCATGGTCATGGTCACGGTCACGGTCAAGGTCACGATCCCGCTCCCACTCGCGACAGTTATCGTCCGAGACGCCTGCAGCGTTGGTGCCCTCCTCACTGCATCCACCCCTGGCCCCGGCCCCGGCCCCCGCCCCCGCCCCAGCCGCTGCATCTGGTCATCTGGACGGTGGCGCGAAAACGCTCGAGCTGCCGTCCGTGGTCCGCCGCCCGACCCTCTCGCCTATCGTGAGAGCCGGGAGGGCCCTGCAGAGCGTCACGTCCGACCCACCCTCCCCGGCCGGTGGGGAGAGCCTCTTGGGCAGCCCCTTCAGGTCCTCTGTAGTCCGCGACCTCCACCCTCCGCCTACTGCCGGTCGTTCTAGCGGCTCGCCCAAAGCATCTCAGACTCCGGCCCAAGGCCAGCCACAGCAACCTCGAGCCCAGCATTCGCCACTCGCGGGCGAGGAAGCCGAACCTGCGGCTCCTTCATCGGCGCAGAGGACGGAGAGGTCGTGGACGCAGGCCCTGAACCCCCTGAGCCAGATCAGGAACCTCGTTTCTCAGGGCGCCCAGCTGTTCTCCTCCCCCTCCGCTCGGACCGCTCGGATGAACCCGCCCGTCGGCATGGAGGACCCCTTCGGCCCTGATCCGGACATGCCAAGGCCCAAGGCGGCCTTCCATCTCACCACCACCGCTCATGTCGACAGGAGGCCTGACACGGATGCCGCTTCGCTCTCCAGTTCAATGAGGCCCGTCGGCCGGAGCGATGATGGGGACATGGACTGGGAACCCGAGGACAGCCCAGTGAAGGCAGCCGGTGGGCAGAGGACCCGGCGCGGCAGCTCAGTTTCCGTTTCCAGCCTGGTCGCCACGCGTGGCTCTCTTAGAAGCAGGTCTCCTGTGATGGGATCGGATGATGGGCTGGCCTTAAATGTTCCAAAGCACAGCTTGCCCCAGCCTCAGAGGGAGCCTGTCATGTCCGAGGATCAGGCAGACAAGGGTCACAGCGAGACCGAGGACGATGATGATATCTGGGCCTTTGAGGCCCAGCGTCCTACTCCTTCCACTGCCAAGGCAGCCCGGCCGGAGGAAGATGGGCCCTTCAACCCACCAAGACGAAGCAAGCTCCCCAGCCCCTGGACCAAGGGCAGCAACGGGCGGCGTCAGCATGAGGAGAAGCGCGTGTCTTCTGAGGCCGTCTCCCCTCTGAATGAAACCCCCACAGCTCCCACTCGGCAGCCTAACAATACTGCCGTGGAGGAGTTCTCTCTTCTCTCCATCCAGGGCAAGGATGACGCATCGTACTCCGCACCCAGGCTTCCCGAGGCCGCTCAACCCGAGGCCGCTGCCCGGCGCGTCGACCTGTCTGCCTTCTTCTCCTCCCCAGCCATCGTGCCCCAGGTGCAGCCGTTCGCCCGGGACGCAATGTTGGGCGGCGGCAGGAAACCGTCCCCGATGGGCCGTCAGGAGGAGGAGGAGGAGCAGCAGCAGCAGCACTTGATGCGCTCCTCCTCGCGCAGCCAGGGCCTCCACTCGGTCCAACAGAAGAGCTTCGCCCCGATCGGCAGGCACGAGCGCGGCGTGTCGGACCTCTTCTCGTCTGGCCCCCGGTCTCGTCTGGCACAGGCGGCCACGGCGCCGGGGGAGCGGGAGCGGGAGCGGGAACGAGAGCGTGGGCAGTCTTCTTCTTCTTCATCCCCGACCCACAACGTCGCAGCAACGACGCCGAGGCCGCTCTTTGCCCACGTGCCGCAGAAGAGGAACTTCACGCCGCTGCCAGGGGGGAGCGCCGGTGGCAAGCCGCTCTTCGGGTCCAGCGCCAACCGCCTCTTCTCTTCCGACATGACGCCCACGAGCCGTGCCGCCGCTGCCGCTGCCGCTAGGAACGAGAGGGACGACAGTGCCATCTTCATGGATGAGGAGGCACGGGGGCAGACGCACTCGCGCCCAGACCATGAGCAAGGGCAAAGACAAGAGCAGGGGCAAAGGGGAGAAGAGGCCGAGGGGGATTCCAGCTTTGTGGCGCCGGTGCTGAAGCCGCTGCCCAACCGGGCCATGTCACCCACCAAGTCGTGCCTCCGGTCGCCGCTGAAGCCCAAGACGCCCGGCCGGGTGGTCGAGTTCACCAGCAGCACCCTGTCACCCCTGGCGCAGGCCGAGGCGGAGCTCCAGTTTGCCCAGCAGCAGCAGCAGCAACAGCAGCAGCAACAACAACAACAGAGCCAAAGTGGCCATGGCAGGAGCCATGAAAAGAGCGGGACGGTGATGGACGTCGACATGGACGATTCGCGACAGGATCCCGTGGAGGAGCTAGACAAGGAGAACCAGGAAAGCCCGTCGTGGTGGTCCGCTAGCCTTTCAAAGCTCCGTAGTGGGGGTGGTAGTGGTGACCATGGCGCCGGCGCCGCCGCTGCCGCCTCGCCCTCATACCTGCTGGACCTGGGCCAGGGTCAGGGCAAGGGGAAGAGCACCACCACCACCACCACGACGCCGATGGCGGGCACCCCCTCCTCCACCTCCAGGCCGCCGTCGCGGCCGCTCTCCCGCACCCAGTGGAGTAGGGCCCACTGGGTGCGGCTGGACGGCCTGCTGCAGGAGCGGCGCGCGGGGTCCCTCAACTTCCAGCTGCAGCACAGGGGGGTCGGCCTCCCGCAGAGGCGGCGGTCGGCCGCCCTCCTGGGCAAGCTCGTCTCCTCCCAGGGGGAGACGATGGCGCTGGAGCAGTGGCACCTGGACGTCGTCGACGCCTTCAGGGCCGAGGTCGGCAGCTGGGACGAGGACGTCCTGGCTAAGAGGCTGTTCGCGCTGCTTGTTGGCGAGGAGAGGAGGGCCCTCCGTGCTCTGCGTCCCGCTGGTGGGGTGGCGTAAAAGAGGGAGGGGTTGGGCTTGATTGAACCTTTGCTCTCTGGTTTTTTCTCTTTTTCCTTTTTTGCTCAGATTTCTGTTTTACCGGTTGGGTCGGTGTTTACATGCTTTTTTTGTATTTCTTCTAACCTAGTTTGTTTTGTTTATATTGCAAAGTCAGGAGGCTGTCCCCTGAACGACCTCTTCAGTATTGTTTCTGTCCAATATCTCGGGCGTGTTCATTTGAATACCCCTCTCTTCCATGTCATATTATCCTGGAATGAGCTGTGTTACAAGCTCGCTCGGCGTCATGGCTGGGACGACTCTTGTACCTACCTACCCAGGTAGCTAGGTACGTCGAGACCGTGTGGACAGAACGTTGTGGATTGTCCTGGACAAATACCTCCCTCTTTCTTTACCTAACCTGCCTGCTTGTCCCCGTCGTGTTCACTGAGTAAAATCTCGTCTTCCGCTCAACAAGTCACAACAACGAGCATGATTTTCTGCCTTCCGCCTCCGCAGATCACTGTGGGTTTCTCATACGCCAGCTACGAACCTAGGCAGAAAGAAGCCTTAGGTATTTCTACTTAATATTACAAACACGCAACAGTAACAAAAGAAGCAGGCTGCCTTCTTTTCCCCAAAACTTTGCTCCCCCCTCCCCCTAAACCGCGGTCAAGTTGAGCAAGCAATTGGCAGACTATTCGCATCCGGACCCCGGACCCCAGCGAGCTCTCCTCCATCAGTCTGTCCATCTCCCACCTACCGACTGACTGACTGACCGACCAACTGACTCACTCGCTCGACTCACTCAAGCATTGAAGCCTGGTTTGTATACAGCACGTCCACAACGTTGCTCAGCTTGTCGATGGTGGCCAGGGCGTGGTCGTAGGCCTCGTCGCGCTGGGCCTCGTCAAAGATGATGAGGCAGCCGGCGCCCTGGTCGAGCACGCCGATAATAACCTTGTCCAGTATCATCTGCGACAGCTTGCGCTCGACCTGCTGGGTGTCGAGCCCAACCATCTTGGCGATGTGGTCGATCTCGACGCGCGAGAAAGGCTCGATCACCTTGATGAGGTTCTGCTCCAGCATGGCGTCGTACAGCCGGCGCAGGTGGCTGCGCACGAACGCGTCCCCGCCCAGCTCATGCCGGTAGCGCGCCAGCGACTGCTCGTACTCCTCGAGCGACCGGTTGGCGTGCGCGCGCGCGATCGCCTTCATCGCCTCGAGCGACGAGCCCGCGTACTTGGCCGCCTGCTTCGACGCCATCAGCTGGTTCACGTCGTCCACCAGGTTAAGCATGATCTTGCACAGCAGCATGTACTGCAGCGCCGCCTGCGCCTTCTGCGGCTCGTCCTGCGTGTGGTAGCCGTCGAGCGCCTCGATGAAGTAGCTGAAGGCCGTGTTGAAGTCCTTGTCCTCGGCGTGCAGCATGCCCGACTGCATGTCCAGATTCGCCTGCAGGAGGGGTGGCGTGTAGACCGACGCCGCGCTGGTCCGCGCGCTCGTCAGCGCCGCCCGCGCCTTTGCAATGTTGCCCAGCGCGTGGTAGACCCGCGACTCGAGCAGCTGCACCTCCACCAGCACCAGCTTGTCGTCCAGCCGCTTCAGCTCCCGCAGCAGACCGTTAATCAGCGTCAGGGCCTCGTAGTACGACTGCTTGGCCATGTAGAGCGTCACCAGCCGAGTCTCCAAGTTCTGCCGCAGGAAGCCCCGCCGCTCAGACGTCGCCCATTCTATACATGACTTTGTCACCGCGATCTGGAGGTCTGTTGTGTTGGGGATGTCCTCGAACAGGTCTAGGAGCTGGCGGACTGCAGAGGGGGTGCGCGATGGCTGACTGTCAGTACGACAGCTTGGCTTTGGCATTGGCTTTGGATTTTGATCCCCCCCTGTTCAACCTTTCAGCGTGTTCAGTACGTACCAAGCTTTGCCGTCTTAGCTTTGGCAAACGACGACAAGACAGTCCTACTCTTGGTGACCAGATCGACAAGCTCTTTCGAGTTCCTGCTGCAAGTCAGTCCCCAACCCTAATCAACACCCTTTCATCGTGCCCATCTTGAACTCAACTCCACTCCACTCCACTCAGCTGGACATACTTCTGGTCTCGGTACAGCCCGCCCAAGCTTATCAGCGCCGCCTCGTACTCCTTGGTGGCAGCGTCGGACGTGACTGATGGGGGCTTCGAGATGATCTCCTTATAGATCCCTTCCGCCTTCTTCGGGTTGGATGCGGCCGCCTGTTGCGCCTCCTTCAGCCTCTGAGATTCCCCTGCGGCCATCTCTGCTCGGGTCTCCGGTGGTCTCTGGAGTCCAACTAATCGACCGGATTAAACGGACTCGCAATTGTTGTTACGAGTGCACTTGAGACGCGAAAACTGCCAGGCGAGAGAAATGCTATGCCTCAGCTGAAGCTGATGGACCGTTGTGCTTTACTGGGTCAGGATTAATGAGGATTAGAGGTTTATTCGCGCGTTGTTGCTGAGTCGATACCACTACATGCATTGATGGAATTGCTGATCTTGCTGGTCTTGCAAACCACAGGCAAGCTCCAGCCTCCGAGCTCTGGCTTCCAGGTTGCAACAAACACGCACGACGCCTGCCGCCAAGCGTTTAGTGGGTCGGTAATCGGGGTGGAGCCCAAATAAGGCGGCAGAATTCTTGACCGCCTAAATTTCTGGGAGGTTCTCCAGGAAAGTGGGGGCTGCATCTAGGTCTCGCTCAGAACCGATGCCCTTTGGATGCGATTCTCGAAGCTCTCATACACACCTAACTGCCAATATGAAGATAAAAGCGTAAGTACTGCTTGATTGACGCAATGAACAGGCGAGAAATCTGACTGTTGCCTCTATATAGCTTGAGTCGAGCCGCTCAGCAGCCTGCCGGATCAGATGTCGCCCGGAAACCGAAGAACGTCGACCCGGCTCTGCATCCATTCGAGAGGGCGCGAGAATATCAGAGAGCACTGAATGCTGTCAAGCTGGAGAGGATGTTCGCCGCGCCATTTCTCTGCCAGCTGGGCAGGGGTCATGTTGATTCAGTGTTCTCCATGGCTATGGACCCCAGTTCCCTCTCCAGAGTCGCATCAGGGAGTGCGGATGGTGTTGTGAAGATTTGGGACCTTACGAGCAGAGAGGAAGTGGTACGGGTGATCCTTTTCCCCCCAGCCACTGACAAGATTCCCAGTGGGGTTTGGAAGACTGCTGTTGCTCTTGTTTACTGACCATTCCCACAATGAATGCAGTGGCATACAACTGCACACGAGAACATTGTCAAGGGGCTTTGCTGGACCAAGGACCAGAAGCTCCTGACATGCGCTGCAGACCGGACAATCAAGCTTTTCTCTCAGGATCAGACCTCTGACTCAGCCCCTCTCTCGACCTGGCTCGGCACCAACGCCTTCACATCGCTTTCTCATCACCGGTCAAAAAACTCGTTTGCGGCGTCGTCGAGGTGAGTGAATGATGGAATGCGCAGCGGCCATGGTGCCCTTTTACGTCATCTTTATGCGTGCCCATGAGCTGCGAAGCTTGGCTGACCTCGTGAGTCCCATAACAAAGTGTGATATCCATCTACGACCTCGAACGTCACACGGCAGCCCCTGAAGTCCTCCAGTGGCCCACCTCTACAGATACGATCACTTCGGTGGCTTTCAACCAGGTCGAGCAGTCCATCCTGGGGTCTTGTGCCACAGACCGCAGCATCGTATTGTAAGCTTTGCTTCCGACTCTTCTCTTAAGAGACAGCACAATAGAAAAGGGGCTCCCGTTCACTGACAAACTACACAAACCAAGGTACGATCTCCGGACTTCAACTCCTCTGCATAAGACGGTCCTCAATTTTGCCTCAAACAAGATTGCATGGAATCCGATGGAGGCCTTCAACTTTGCCGTAGCAAGCGAGGATCACAACATCTACATGTAGGTCTTGTTCTCTCTCCCTGGGCGTACTATATTTTGACTCCCAACATGTCTCGGTACATTAGCTGACTCCAGACCTCTTAGTTTCGACATGCGCAAGATCGATCGGGCCCTGAACGTGTTGAAGGGCCACGTAGCCGCAGCCCTTGATGTTCAGTTCTCGCCCAACGGGGAGGAACTAGTCTCAGGTAAGCGTCAACGCCGACAGCAGGGCGATATTTTTCTTCTTCTCTTTTACTCTCTATTGTTTATCTTTCTGTTAGTGGTGGTCATACTAACGGAACGCACAGCGTCTTATGATCGGACCATAAGGCTTTGGAGGAGAGACAAGGGTCACTCCAACGACATATACCACAGTACGTATCCCAACCGCGCCCTCCGTCTCAAGCCGTCCCTCCTGGACGGCTGACATGCAAGTATCGAGGACTGACCCATGAACCCCCCCTGCCCACCCCCTACAGCCAAGCGCATGCAGCGAGTCTTCTGCTCCGCCTGGACACCTGACAACAAGTACGTGCTGAGCGGCTCGGATGACGGCAATGTCCGACTGTGGAGGGCCAAAGCGTCGAAGCGCGAGGGTATCAAATCAGCCCGGCAGCGGCAGGCGGAGGAGTACAACGAGGCGCTCAGTGCCCGGTACTCGCACATGCCCGAGATCAGGCGCATCAAGAACCACCGGCACATCCCCCGCGTGGTCAAGAAGGCGGCCGAGATCAAGGACGAGGAGCTGAAGGCGCTCAAGCGGAGGGAGGAGAACGAGCGCAGGCACTCGAGCAAGAAGTTCGACAAGAGGAAGGCCGAGAGGGAGAAGATGATACTGGCGAGGGAGAAGTGAGGGGACTGGCGGCCGCAACGCGGATGTGGAGCTATGTGAGTGTGCCGTTTTGTTACATTGCATGGCGTTGATGTTGGAGTTTCTGAGCGGGGCAAACCTCCTATGGTTGGTGTATAAGCTGCACAACGGGGACAAAAAGTTGAGTATCTAACATGAATTACGGGCTGGTGTCTGGATTTCCTATCCTTATTTCACGAATACGAAGGTAGATTTGAAACTGGAAACAGTTTTTGATCTACAAAACGGCGAGCACGAAAAGCTAGCCGCTTCGGCTAACAAGGGTATATCGCAGTAAGGACTGTCTAACGAAATCGGTGTGCAAGGGAGACTTTCCATAATTCCCTCCTGTCGTCTACGCAGCATTGTGTGGGATTGACGGCTTTTGGCAGCCTCATCCCTGATATCCCATCCCATTTCCCAGACCCACCGCAGATTCGAGAACCCAAGACCAACCAGTACAGGAGTCCTCCAATGAAATGAAACCCAGTTTACAAATAATCATGGCTCATTATGTGCACCCGAGCAAACAAGCACAGAGAAAATTCAAACGGAAAAGAAAAAACACAAGCAAATTAGAAAGGATAGGCCTAGGTTTTGGAACCATCAAAGATACAGGTTCCCATGGGGCAGGAAGAGGGAGATGATGGTCAGCACAGCCGAGGCCAGTCCGCCGAAGATGACGGCCTGCAGCACGATGCGGTCCTGCATCAGCTGGAGGTCCCTGTTCCGCGTCGGGACAGACGCCTCGCATATCTTGCGGAAGACGGACTTGCGCCTGTACCGGCCGACCCAGGCCTCAGAGTCAAACTTGTTGCTAGGGCCCAGGCTCTGCATGCTGGGCTTGCGCAGGGGGTCGAAGCCCCTGAACGCAGTGGTTGTGGTGCTGGTGCTCGTGCTCGTGCTTGTGCTCGTATTCTTGCGGGAGTGGCCCCACCAGTCGGACGTTGAGTGGTGGGAGTGCTTGTGTTTGTGCGACGACTTCTTTGAGTGCGAGCCTGAGCGCGAGTGCTTGTGCTTGTGCTTGTGCTTGCCCATCTCGAGGTCGCCGACCCCATCAAAGGCCGAAATGGCGGAGGCGGAATCATAGTCATCGAGGTCGACGTCGCCGTCGCCGTGGACGTCGTCTTCTGCCCCGGCGGCGTCCTCGAACTGCTCCCACGGCCGGAGCTCCCGGCAGGCCCGGAAGTGCAGCAGCAGGGAGAGGCCCCTCCAGGCGGCCAGCAGCGCCGTGGCGCCCGGCCACCACAGCAGTATGCTGAGGATACGGTAGTACTGCGACAGGCGCGAGAGGGTGAGGAAGACGTCAAGCCCGAACCCCAGAGCCGTGACGGCCGTGGCGAGGACGCGGAGGAAGACGATGCGGGGTCGGTTGCAATTGGACACGCTCCAGGCCACAAAGCTCGGGTAGGAGAAGTCGCGCAGGATGGCTTCCACCATGGTGAAGGCCGGCAGCAGGGCAGATGGGTGCGTTGTGTGCTGCAGCGCCTGAAGGCAGGCGTTGCGGTCTTTCGTCGACAGCTTCAGCTGGCGTGGCGAGGACTCGGCGATGTAGTGTCTTGCCATGCGTGTGATTTCATCTCTGAAGGGCTGGATGGTGTCTGTCCCATTTCACACGGAAGAAGCGCGGTTAGCTGCTGGTGACTGAGCTGAGCTCTGCCATCGGGACAGGATGCAGGAAAGGTCTAACCAGGAACACAACATATCCAGGACTTACAAGGTTGCCACTCAGCGGTACGGCTCGAGGTGCTGATGGGTGATGGTGACTCGAGGCCGGCGTCAACGTCCCTATCCGTGTCTGAGGTGTCCCCCTCATGCAGTGCCTCATTCCTCGCTGAGTCCATCTCCAGTATGGCCAGTATGTTGGTCAACTTCACGCTCTTGGCCTTCTTGTGGGCAGCCACTGGCGCTGGGAATTTGGTGGCCATGGCGCCTTCTGGGTTCCACTCCGGCGAGAGCAGCTTCTGCCTCGGCAGTATCTTGCTCCATCTTTGCACATAGTCGCAGTACCAGAGGAAGAACTGGAGGTTCTCGGCGTTGTGCTCAACGTAGACCAGGTAGTCCATGAAGTCGTTCAGCGAACATGGAGCACGGGTCCTGTTCTTGACGACCTCGGAGAAGTCGAGTTCTGGGGGCCGGTCCTTGCTAGCAGGTTTGCCCTCATTGCCTTGCCGAGTCCTCGATGGTTCAGATGTTGTTGACATGGCGGGCGAGGGGTGACTAGTAGCAGTCTTTGGAAAAGTCACCAGCAGAGACACTGGCCAGGGAAACGGACGGATCAAGCAAACATCCTTCTTTAGTGAGGGACTAGTAGCAGAAACCAGAGGGGGAAGAATCAGGTCCGTCTAAATAGAAAGATAGAACAAAAGGAGATGAGAGGATGAGAGGCGGGAGGAGAAGAGTGAGTGAACCTTCAGCGGGAAGAGCCCACTTGGCGACCAACCCTTTGCAGGCTTTGGTTGCGACAGAACGCAGGAGTTGCACAACCCGCAACTTCAGTGTTGAGAGACATACATGAGATAATATGTCCCAAACTTTTTGGAAGGAATGGCCAAGAGAGCGAGCGAGTGAGCGTGAGTGAGGGAGCCCAGTTTGAAGTAAGACATCCTGGCCTGACCCTACCTTGAGTGCCGGACCAGCGCTCTGTGTGCTCTGCGTGAGCCGTTGTGGTCACTGGTATAGCCCGAACTGCCCGAAGTGGGAAGACACGGAACAAGTTGAGAACTCACGGCACCCCCTCCAGCGGCAAGCGGCCAATCGGCGACCGTGCATCAGCAGCGGTAGCAACTCCTGTAGACGGGGCGTGGCTTGGGCATGAGCAGGGAGAGAAGAAGAAAAAAGATGGGATGAGAACCACTCATTGGGAGCCTGACCTCCTCCTCCTCCTCCTTCCCTTCTGCTATGCTTCTGAAGAGGGACTCGGGGCCTTGACTACCGCATCACGGACCCAAAGTTGGCTCGCCGAGGGACCCTTGAACCATTGGACCGGGCCAAACGGGGCTTGCAGGAGGCTCTGCGTAGTGCCTAGGTGCGGGATGCCGCATGCTGAGATGTGACTGGTAAACTGGTTCCCCGCCCACCCTGGACCGTTACTGGAACCAGAGGAGCACCCTGCCCCTTTTGGGGAAGTGTGTCTGGATCCGAGACATGGATATAGCATGTTATCTGCTACCTGCTCTTCCGAGAGTTCTCGTGCTCCATCGACCTGGACCTTCACTTCCACTTCGCTTTTCTTTCTTTTCTTCTTCTTTTTTCTTTGGGGGGGAATTTTTTTTTTTCCCCTTTCGCGTATTGCTTAGTGCATGTTGTTATCTTGTCTCATCATTAAGCTATGAATATGGCGCTGCCCAATGCGATGCCAGATAGAGGATGCGGTTGACTGGATACGAAGGTGTGACAGTCGGATCGACGGGCTGATAAAAGTGGCCAGGCAGGCAAGCCCAAGCAAGCAATCAAGCAGCCACCTAACTGGTGTACAGTATTTGAAAGTCTGGCTCTTTGGGAACGTTGTGGGATTCTAGCTTACGAGGAACGCAGCCGTACGAATCCGTGTTGTGCGAAGAATCTTGGATGACCATGCCTGGGCGGGAGGAAGCGGGAGGGATTGGACAAAAGTTACTGTGCTCCACTGCACTGCTCATGGCTCAGTTCTGTTCCATTGATCCATCCACCTGATTACGGGGGTACGGATTTTCCGTCTCTTCTCACTCAACAGAATACGGAGCTCTTCTGTTTCAGATAGCCCTGTTCCAGGACGTCTAGCTTCATTATCGGGAATACCACGTCGTATCAAAATGATCAACTTCTATATTCCCAGTCGCGACCCATATCGATGCACACTGGGTGATTGGAGCTCGCAATATCGAGGCGAGGCGTGGCAACTTAACTTGAAGGGGACTCGTTCATGCTAGTTATTACTGAGTAGGTAGATCCTGGCAGGCCTGGTAACCTGGGCCTGTTACACCACCTGAGAGATGAACTCACAAGGCAGAATTTGTCCAGAGGTTCGCCGTATCTGCGTGAAGTTTGTAATCTTGTGTGAGCACGATCCGAAAGACAACTTAGGATCTTCTACAGAAGACATTGCACCATCACCATCTAGTGGTATAGGTACCGCAGTATACGCATTTTAAGCTGAAGAGTTTCTTTTCCCATCTGTCTTCCAGAACAGTCGACTGCTCGTGTTCGATTTACTTTCTGCTGCTACTACTGCCCTGTAGGGAGGGGTAACAACGGATCGTCTTCTTCCTTGCAACAAAGCAAGCCCAGAGCTCAGTCGGTCGGCCTTGCTTCCTTTTACCCTTGCAATTGCCTCCTTGCTTGCTTGCTGTGCAGTGTTGCCCACTTTGTTTACCGGCAAAGTCCCCAGTTTGGATCGACATGCTCGAGCAACCTGAACTGTTTCAGAATGGTGCCAAGAGCGCCACGTGATGGTGATACTAACCAACACCAACGAATACCAACCACCTTCTCTACAGTCTCGTGTCTCACACGGCGCCTTCATTATACCCATCATTCCAATATCAGCCATTGCGGCTCGCCAGCTAAGCTCTCGCTTCTTGACTACCGATCTCCGGATTGTCTGTAGCCTGAAAATGCACTAAAAACCACGAACAAAAACCAAACCCAGAAAAAAATGAGAAGAAAATAAAACAATTCCTAGACAACGCGGCTCAACCGAGTTTGAAAGTTATCATCAAACGTCCACAGCCAGACTTGACCCAGACTTCAGCCCGGAAATTCGACCCCCAAATCTTACATTTCCAGGGAATACAAACTGGTGGCTGATATGACCTTACTTCGTTGACTCGACCGAGACATGCTCGTGCTCTCACAGACGCTACTCAAAAGAAGGGGAAAAAGGATCGAGCAGTCAGCGGGAGCTCATGCCACCAGCCGTGTGAAGCCCACCGCCCTCCCGTCACCAAATTCTCAGCTTCTCTGATATCTCTTCTGATATCGATGCTTTGGGGCGGGGTTGAACCTGGGGTTTTGACGAAACCGATTCTACCTCGCTTGCGCGGAATTCCCCTCTGGTCCGAGGCAGTCCCGATGCCTCCACGTCATCCATGAACGCACCGCCTACAACTAGGTAATGTTCACAGGCTCTTCGATAATCTTGAGCTGTATCATCTGCATGGTCTTCTAGCTATATGCCCCGGTCTCATCATCGCGCCATGCCATCATTCTGCGTATACCACAATGTGCACAGACAGGATCCTCATGCATCGGGCTTCATTTCCCCGCACGTCCTAGTAAGGAAGGCCACTGACTCCTCTGTGACAATGATCATTGAGTAAACGAGGGGCCGATCTGTAAACGACCACCACAAACGTATACCGACCTGACCAACTCCATTCCACACCTCCCTCCCATCACTCACTCACGCATGTGATACGTGGGGAGACTGCATGAAGCTCTGGTCAATGACAAAACCTCCCCAAAAAAAAGAAAGAACAAAACACGCCGCTAGGGAGGATTTGCAATGATCATAAACAGCCGTACCAGCTTAGCCGTTACTGGAGGGGGCCATACTACTACATCAAACCCCAAAATCCACGACATCAAGCATGATGCTTGAAGCTCAACTTACACTTGGCTGACTATACCCCTATTACCAGAGCCTGGGAACCTGGGAATTTGATGCGTTTGCTCGGCTCGACTCCACGGGAAAGGAAAAGGCCCTTTATGATTTACACCGACGCCGCTCCCAACCAAGCCGCTCCCTGCTTATCGCAGGCGGCGGCGAATAGCGACAGAACGCAATGCCCCGGCCTTTCGGTCGACCACCTGGGAAGAAAGGTATTCATGCATGAAAGGCGGCGCCAAGTCACCATCCGCCTGCTTTGCTCTCCTTGCCTTGACAGCGGGAAGAGGCGGGGACCCCCAATTTGACCGCCAGACCTAATTCTGGACTTCCCAAACGCAAATCGGGTTTCTGTCCTTTTCCCTGACAGTTTTCAATGCCATACACATAGAGACGAAGAAGCCCAGTTTCTCCAGGGAGGATGCATGTGTACCACTGTCTGGGTGAGGTAAATAGCCACCTCGCCTCGGACCAATCTCGTCACAGGTTCGGTCGAGGTTACTGCCCGCTAGCTAGACTCACCCGCATTGTTCATGACCGCAGACGCAATAGCCGTATTTCCTTCTTTCCAGGAACCATCTCTCCGCCCCAGGATGACATGGAAGGGGGATCTGGGGAACATGATGTTACCTTACATTTTTCTCAAAGGGAGCATCTTGCCACATCAAACCAAACCAAACTAAACCAATCCAAACCAATCCAAACGAATGCTCCTTCCGAGCCATCCGAGTGCATCCTCATGCAGAACATGCCCATATCAAATTCGTTCCGCTTCATGCCTCTGATCAGTTGGCATGAAGACGGGATTCCATAAACCCCCAAATGTCCCCTCGGGCCCCAATATCGTCGACGCCTTGCTGGAGAGCATGACGACCAACGCAACCAAAGACGGCGGGAGGGGGGAGGGATCGTCCAATGCCTCCGCAAGGGGGGAAACATCGCAACGGCCGGAAGCTCACCTCGCGAGACGAAACCTAACGGGTGGACTTTGGATGTCACACGGCGTCGAGATTGCTTGTAGCACCAAAAACTCACTAGGTGCCGGGCGGGCCGCGGAGAGGTCTGCCTGGTGCTGCCTGGTGCATCGTATACACGATCCAACTCACTCGGTGACCCCCTTAGGTACGACAACCCCGAGCACCACTTCCTCCTGGACCAGGCCAGAGTGAGCGTCCGCGGCGAGCCAAGAGGCTGCACAGCATTCCCGAGTGGCGCGTTAAGGCGAAACTAGTTGGTTCCTTGGCGTTGTCGGACACTGCAGCTGGGCACAGCATTCAAGATTCGACGTGGCAAGATGGAAGTAGGTAGGTCGGTTCGGTGTAGGTAGGCACCTTGATACCTACCTAGGTAGACATCGGTGAACTCGTCGGCTGGGTGATGCACCCCTAGCTTGCGGTCAACCGAGACCTTCAGGCAGGCCACACCACGCCATGCCATTCTCGCCTCCGGCAGAGTCGGCTTCCAATGCAACCCCTGGATTCCCAAACATCCAAACATTATGTGATCCTCTATCAATCCAACACTCGCCAAGGGCTGCCTGCTCCCATGCTCGTGCAGCTCGCAGTCGTTCGTTTCCCGGGTGCGTTCATCAAAGTGTCCATTCAACGTTAAAACAAAAGTGACAAACACGCCGCCCAACAACTCCATAGGAAAATCAAAAGCCAAATCCCATGAACGCCACCTCAAGCCCATTTCGTATGCTGTTGGGTCCCTTGAACACTCCTTCCCCTTCGCCCCGTTTGTCGTATTCGTGGGAAATCTCCAAACTCCTCACAAACTCATGCCGATGCAACATGCCAGTAGGCAGAGCGGGGGGCATAGGGAGGGAGGC